>JAMKCH010041841.1:0-13471 GCA_023653785.1 Ophioderma brevispina
TGTGCGCCGACCATTTGGTTTGAGAGCTTTCGGTGTGAGATTCTGGCCCCGAAATCTACACCTCGCAGGACGCATACTGGTCCACATGGAGCATATGCTCCAGGACAGCAGAAATCTGGAAAAAGTATTCTAAGTCAACATGTACATAACGCAGCTGCACGACGATAGCTGTCACCTTGTACGATACCGTAGCCTGGCAGGCGGTCACCAAAATTAAATAAAGAAATAACAAATAATTTTGAATCAAAATATCACTCTCGGTAGATTCTCAGTTTTTAGACGAGACTAATGGATATTAATATTCGAACTAATGCAAAAAACATTTAAAACAATTTTATAATGTGTCCAAAATTTTAATTTCCATATGTCGAATTTAATTATTGAAACAATATCACTACTGACGTCATTTCAAAATTTTCTTAATTAATATCTTTATTTGAAAAATACCGAATTTCGCACATACCCTGTTGTTGATAAGCTTTAGGAACTCTATGTAGTGAGAGATTGGCAAGCTTCAAAACTGTAAAAAAAACTTGGGCCGCTTGCCCCGGGGTGAAATGGTAAAACCTTCTGTATTTCTTTAAAAAGTTGCATTCATTGTGGGAAATTATGACGATGTACGTACCTTTTGTAGTTACGTACTTGCTCGCTTTCCCTCTTTTCTTCTGGCTATAACCAGTTTTGGCGATATGTTCCGGAGCATCATAACCAATATGGTCCAAGGACATATGAATAAGGCTTCATTATGTTTCCTGGAGCATATTGAATACACAATGGTCCCAGGTCATATGGAAAAATGCTCTGTATAAATTGAAAAAAAAAACATTGCTAGTCAAATACTGCTCGTTGACCATAGTTGCCATATGGTCCGGTTTCCTGGAGCATGTGCATTACAATTTTATTTTTGACTTAGAATATTCTCCAGATTACTTATTCTCCCGGACCATATCGTCACGATCTTCCCAAACAGACCAATCGACCATTGGGCGAAATTGAGTTTTTTTGCAATATTATGATACAAAATCAGAGCTCTTTTCACAATATACCAAATATTGAGCAAAATTAAATTATCCAATGTTGTAGATATAATAGTTTTCACTTTTGAAAATCAATACCCACAACCCACACTGGGGGGGCAATGAAATTCTTCCAAACTGCCAATCTTCCTTCGCCTGTTTGCTATAACCTAAAACCACATGACCACCGTAACGACATCTTATAAAGTGGAGTTGGCCTATCGATCGAGATATGCGAGATTACATACATCCTCATCAAATCACACACTGGCTGCCAGAATTCCTGGCCGAAAAGTTGATATTAGTACAACTTGTCACTGCTTTTGTGCGGTATCTGAGACGATTTTCCCACATTGAAAAAATCTTTCTAAACAGTATTTAACTTTGGTCACAAGTCTGCCACATAATTACTGTAAAATTAATTTCTAAATCAAAACACTTCAAATATATATTTGTCGAGTTATTACCAGATTACAGAGGATATTGAAGTTCAGAGAACAAAAGGAGGCACTTAACTTAGGCCTATCCACAAATGTCACCCAAATTGTTTTCAAACAAATTGGTATTTTCAGTGAATTTCTGTGAAATCTTAAAGGTAAAATTTTGGTTGACATTTGTGATAGGCCTACAGTTAGGGTGTTCCGTTCAGTGCTTTTTTATTCTTTACACATTCACTATCTCTGTAATAACTCGCCAAATATTATTTTTTTTCATGCTTTGAATGAATTATTTTTACAGTATACTTAATTTTTCACAGTAATTAATTTGGCAGAATTGCTGCCAGTAAAATACTCGGCAATTTTGAATCTTTTAGTGTAGCAAACGTCTTAGATACAGCTACACACATTGTACTACTTTAAACTTTGACCGACTTCTATAGGCCACCCAGTGTTTATCGAGAGAGAAATGAATCTCGCAATATCCCATTGATCGATATGTCACTTAATAAGCTGCCTTGCGGTGGTTTTCAGGTAGCACACAGCAAATGCAGATGGTCTTTGGAAGCTTTCCATTTGGCGTTTGGGTATTATTTCAAAAGTGAAAATCTATTATCTACACATTGGAATGTTATTTTGGCTCATATTTGGTAGATGACAGAGCCCGTGATATAGTATCAAAATATGCAAAAAAAATCAATTCGGCCAAAAAAATGTCGATTGGCCTTGTTTGGAAGATCGTTACGATTTTTTTATATAATCAGGAATGAGGTTTCCTGACCAACATGTGGAGATTGCGCTTTTCTTCGACGCACCAATAAATCAAGTTATTATTGGATCTCACAACAGCATCGCATACACTTCCGTAAATTACCTTAGCCAAGTTGCCGACTTAAGCTATCACACCTAGCGGCTTACTCAAGGATAAACTGTAATCTATTCCGTAGAGTTGCCACATCAACTGTCACAAACCTAGAGTTCTTACACCAAGGATAAAACTATATTTAAGTCGAGTGCCAAAACCCTCACTATCACACCTCTACTGGGTAACATTATGATATATTTACAGGTAGTTGCACCTTTAATGAACAATTTAAGTTATCATGATAAACTACTATATTTATAAGTCCGAGTGCCAAAACCCTAACTATCACACCTAATGGCTAACATTTAGGATAAATATAGAATTTACAATTTCCGCCACTTAATGACCATTTAAGTTTCAAGATCTATGATAGTATAAAGTTTCGCATTAAAGTTTTGGGTGTGAAACTGAACTACAAAAATCCTTAGATAGTCACTTTTCATCAGGCGCGAAAATAACTGTAGTACATTGATAATTTCTTTAGCTGAGGAATTAACGATTGCATTACTAATACAAGAGTTCCTTAAGTGAGGTGATTTCCATGGAAGGGGGCCTCGCCCAAACCATGATAAAGGGACTTCCTTGAGGAATAAATCACTCCTTTTACAAATTACGCACTGTTTTTTAATTGCATAACAAAGAAATCCTTAAGTGAATAATGCATTAACCTTGAAAAAAGATCACTCCTATTCAAATTGACATGTAAATTGCCATTTAGCTTCTTAAATGTTAAATTTTTGAGTGAATTGACCATTCAACTATCAGATGCCTCCACACTAGTTACTTATTATAGTAACTTTCCACAATCCCCCACCCCCCCCCAATTTCACTAAAATATTTATAGTCAAAGGGGGCTGAGAGTACTAGAGAAGTGATAGGGGACTTAGAGGCTATAAATCATCATTAAAGCATCACAGGACACCTCGAGAATATGTCGAACGACGAGTTCCCCTTATCCTAGGAGATTAACACAACACGCTAAATACCGAGTGGATCCGGATAGGGGAAAAGCATATGGCCGTACACCCTGCAACTCTTTAATAATAAGGTCCAAGCAAGAGACCCAATAAAGCCCAATGCAATGGGTGTGGGTGAATTTAAGCAGCTTTTGGAGCCTCAAATAATAGATGCTCCCTTTAATTGCCCATTGAAGAGCCTAAGCATAACGCTGCAGCGCACGTGATGACCCATAAAATGAGTATCGTTGGGACCTAACGATATAGAATTATCGGAGGATTTTGGATAGCAACCAACCTATTCACCGTTGTTTTGATAGTCCATGTCATATGAACATCAGAGAAAAAAAATATAAAATTCATTGCAGTCAATATGATTTTTTTTCAATGAGGCTAGTACCAACCGCACGATTAGCGAAAGATGGTGCTTTAACATACGAACACGGCTTTGCATGTTTTACATGGCAGATTTTTTTCCGCAACGGTTTTGTATTTTTCTATAGGCATATGTAAAAACGCCATGTACGATCCCCTGCTTGGGAGTATAAAGATATTCTAATTGAATAAATCACAATACAGAGTATGTGCAAACGATGATAATGGAGCTGCACAGACATTAGATAATTATAGGGTATGGGGGCAACTTTTTACCTGCCACTCTCAGCAACTGCGGCACATTCATGCCGTCTTCCCGATCTTCCATGGCTACAATAACTGGAGTTCGGCCAAATAAAGATTTTATGGGTAGGCAAATTTGAAACGTTCAGTGTGAATGATGAGCGAGCGCAATTCAACTAGATATAACCACAAGGGCACATGTAATGTGAACTTGAATCATGCATTTTAAAGAGCAACAACTTTTTATGCAAAATAAGTCCCGGTATGAACCTAATGTACAATATGCGGCAAGCCGAGTTACCGCCGATATGCTAAAGGAACATCGCAAAAGTTTTTAAAAAACTGCAACCTCAAAAGTCGCCTTATCGATACCGAATTATGATGACATCGGTTGTTTAGGCCGCGAGTAAAGCACCCAGACAGGGTAAAAGGGCCCTGGCTTGGTGAATGCCCAAAACTCCTAAAAATCACACAAACATTTTGAAGAAAAAGGTAGTTTCAAAATAACATTTGGCCATAAAAGCCGGGAAATTGACGTGAGGTTAACACACGAGAAAGTGACAGTCAATATCAAGGCCCACGAAAAAAACCCAACTTAGTTGGTCGTGCTACAAATTTTATCCAGCTAAATGGTACACCAATTTTCATGCATTTTTATAATTTCAGGGCAATCAATAGCAACGGCTATTATTATAATAATTGGCTATTATTATTTATTACTATTAAATAATAGTGGACAATGCTATGAACACGGCCATTTTCAAACGTAAACATGCCTTGCCATTTTAAACAGGAATGTGTAAATGCGACTCAAGCTGCATTTAAAAACACCAACATCTTGCCCAAACTGAATGAGCGACTGGTATTAATATTATTTGTTATTTATTTTTCCTAAATTAATATTGGAGAAGGCTATGGACACGGCCAACTTTAAGGTAAACAAGCCATGTAAAGCACATATTTTTGGCCTTTTTGGATTGTTTGATTTGCCGATAAAAGTGGTGTTTTATAACACCCTTGAAAATAACGGATGCCAGGAGATTCTAACAGGCACTCAAAAAAAATCGGTTCGTAGGTCAAACTCATAAACGTTAGAGACAAACGACCTGGCACAGAAGCGGTGAATTTGAAATGCACCAAAAGGCATAAACGGAAAGAACGACATTATACACACACGTCGGGTGAAAGATACAAAAACGAGGCAACCGGTGTCCATAGCCTCTAGGTTTTTAGCAACACAGACGTCGTGGTCTTTAGATGCTGCCATTAAAATGTGACCTTGTAACATGACAGTACAAATGGTCAAAACTTGAAAATAAGATAATAATATTTTAGTTGTGGAAATAGTAAAAACTGACATCAAAAGACGCATCAAATACATTTACCTTTCACAACCGTTTTATTTTTGAGGCATATTGAGCTCCAAACTGTTATACAAAACAACGTACAGTTAAACAGGTACATTTCCCTAAAATCTCTAAATGGCAATATTAGCCACTTTCCACAAATCACTGAGGTACCACGTTTATGGATAAACGGAAATTGCCGAAGATACAACACCATCAAACACCACGACTCCTTACGCTGATAAACAGCGGCTAATTTTTTCTCTTATGATAGACCAAAGTAGATCCTCTGACCCTGCCATACTGTTGTTAATGAAAAATAACAAAAGTGGACGCGTATAAGGGGGAACAAACAACAACCGAGAAGGGAGGTGCGTAAATTCCAAATTGAATTTTGGCACACGTATCATAAGCCCTATTTCATTAATTTGGATGGCCGATGTCTAATGTGGATGTACCTAATCATGTTAACGATTAATACCAACAAATTGCAATAGTCATTATGATGTAGCAGAAGCCCAGGATATTGTGAACAAACTTGAATGTTCGGGCAAACAGTAACAATATCCTATTTGAGGGCCGATTTATGTGATGTACCTAATCATGTTAACGAGCAAATACCACAAATGCTTAATCATTATGATGTATCAATGCCCAGGATAATTGAACAATGATTTTTTAAGTCAAACAGAGTGATCTGGGTTAAGATTCACACACAGTGTAGCATTTTTTTAAATAAGAAGGTAATGTCAACACTTGTGACTGAATTAAGTACAATTAATCATACATGCCTTTGATTTACACCGACTTTGTATAAGACCACCGCCTTCTTGTTTTGCTAGTGATTGTTAATATGCTCTAAGTGTAATTTTAAAAAAAAATTGTACATTTCAGTTAACCACACCAACTCATTGGAATGTCAGACATGAACCCGAATTCGATCATAGAACACCAAAAACTAGGCCTTCCATAGGCCTAGGCCTAGGATTAATGGTACGCAAGAGAGAATTTTGTACTTAGTAGTTACACAACTTTCCCAAAAGTTTATGATGTATATGATGCTCACCAGAAGCTGTAAGACGTTTGGTTTGAATGGGATATTCCGGCTCTCGACGCGCCTGACTGGATACGTCCAAGTAATCGCAATAACAATGGTGATAATCGTATAGTTCTTGTACTGTTTAAAACGTCTTTAAAGGTATATGGGTATCTCAACATATTCCACGACCAACGCCGAACCAGGCCATAGAGTTTACTAAAGTCCCTCCACGAGGAAGAACATTTTGCCGTCACGGACTCGTACGCTAATTGGAACAAGGGAGACGATAACGCAATACGGGATGAAGACCCGTAGCAGGCTCCTCGCGAGCCTCCATCACCAATTTTCCTGGGGGGGGGTGCATACCTCACCATAATCGCTAGCCGACAGATCCACGATTGCAAGTTCCAGGTCTGGACTGTTCACTGTCACAGTTTCTTACCGGCAACAGAACACGGATGAGCCCTCAACTCCGAGTTAAATCACGATCATACTCCCGTATTAGAGATAGATGACTGCACCTGCTGTAGTTTCATCAGTCGGCCATCCGGGTTAGTATACGAGTAGACAATCCACAAAACCCTGTTTGAAAGTTTGTCGACGGGGCGGTATAAAGAGTACACTGCTTTTCCGCTTTTGCGTTATTCCTAATAGAAACTTGCCTTCTTCCTCCGCTTAAGCCTTAATCAATGTTCAAGAAAAAAATACTCTTACATCAAGGCTCAGATAGATCCATGCAAAAACGTTTTTATAGTTGTGTGTCCACTCATGTCAGAACATAACCCAACCTTCCACGAACAAACGTTTACCGGACACTCAACACTATTTATGAAGGAGTCTATGTTTACCGACGGGCACCGCCTTCTCCATTGCGATTACACAGCTAAAGATCTCCAAACACCAAAACAAAGCGAAAGCCAGACCCGTGTTAATTACGACGTCACACATGCATTGATTGCTTGTCGTGTGATCTATTCCAACCAATTACTGCACGGGGTTTTGCATGTGTACAACTTGAAGAAGAACAATGCACTGTGACACGAGGTTCCGATAGCTCATGTGAAGTGAATGAGAAATAGGGAATATCAAAAACTAGCAAAACGGTATAATGGAACGATGTCATGGATGGGAAATGTTTTGAAGAACTGTGGTTGGTTGTGACATATTGAGACTGTCAAGAGTATTAAAGGCGATTTTTTTGTCAGAACTTAACCACTGATATTTCGCTAATATGGACTCGATGTATGTACTAAGTGTTACGAAATATTATGAGCAACAATGGAATGAAATATAATTTGAGAATTTGGCACATGGTCGAGCTTTGTGTGCTTTGGTATAGCCGCCTCTGACAAGTGACCCAACTAGGTTAATTATTATTAAGCAGTTGGCGCGCTTTTACATATGATCTAACGAGGCTTAAAGAGTTCGTTTGTGCTTTGGAGCGGCGATGAAAAGCGAGTGACCACATACAATGGGTAAGGGAGGAGAAGAATACAGAAACACCGCACGACAAATGATAGGCCGAGAGCAAAACAAAGGCAAGCGATGTAACTGGAAACCAATTGAGTGCGTGTACCCAAAATGGAGTGCGGATACGGTGCAAAGCAACCAAGTCACGTAAGTAACTTCCATACCAGTCTTGGGAAATCTCAAAACCCAGGACCCGCTGTTACATGAAACCAACTTAACCGCAATACTACGCTACTTTACAGGGAATTTAAGAACATTGAATTTTTATATAGACATTATTTTTCCTTAAAATTATTAATATCTTGCGAATTTAAAATGAACAAATGGCATACAAAAACATGAAAGGACTGCAAACAAAAGATTTGAACTATCCATAAAAAATGAAGGAAAATAATTTTACTATAGTTAGTGATTCTTTGGGTACTTTATTGGGTTTGCCATGTTTACAAATTGTATTGTTGGTATAATGTTTAATTTATTAACTACTGACTTGAGTTTTGGTTTTAACTTACTTACAACTTACCCTTCACAGTCAATTGATTTGCAGCAACAAATGTAAAAGGAGTAATTGTTTTACTATTTTTTCACAATACGTAACTTAATAATGTATATTTGTGCTGTTTTAACATTTTCAAATGACATAAGTTTAAAGGTATTTGTGACATTTTTTTGAGCTTAAATATTTACACATAATTTTGCAGACCTATTGAAAAATCATTGGAACTGCTGTTTACGGATTGATGATTTTAGATTCCAATTATTCATTTTAGTGTAGTAATTGATCATTCCAACCGTCCAAACTGAATTTCCAAAAGTTCCTGTTCCATCGTCCTCGAAAATGTAATTAGGAATGCTTCTTAAATTGCATTGCACTTTCAATAGATTTTTCGTATCATCGGCGAGTAAAAAAAAAAGACCCGATTGGTGTCCGCGATATTTGAATTTCTTTAATAACATATATCTACAAATGTGGTATCATCCATCGGAAGTCCAATTTATTATCTTTGATTTCGTACTAATCAAAGAGTGGACTGCATAAATTTTTAAGGGGGTAAGGTTTTATACCGGGGTCAAAATATGAAAATTACAAATGCGTCGAAAAGTATGCCAACGTGTTCGTTACAATTCCAGGATTAAAAAACATATAGCTCCTTGCCCACTAACTGCAGGTTTTAGTTCAATAGTTAGGAGTCAAAATAGGTTCAGGGTCACATGGGGGTAATTTTCAGATATATCCTTGTCGGTTATAAAAATGGTGTCAAATTGTGCTTCTAGGTACATGAACCCGAAATATACTGGTTGCATAATTGGAACGCCAAATGTGTACTGGGGCTACAGGGTCTATGTGAGATCACGATCATATGCTCTAATTCCTTAATATAGAAAGTTCAAACAAAGACTCTATTTACATTTACTTATCTAGTGGGACAAATTTAACAGTTTAAAACCAGTTTCGATCAAAATCGTACTCATTCGTGAATTTTTCCCACCTACCCCAGGAGACCTTGAACTGTCATGTGCCTATTGGTACTAAAACTATAAAACGCGTAAGAAGGGCAAACTGTACCTTTTTATTAAAAACGTTTGAGTAGCCCGATAAATTGGTACATCATTTAAATCAATTCAAACAATTCTACTTTTTTATCTCCTGTACAAACGTTCCCCCTTATTTCTTCATGGTTCACTAGGTTTGATGTTAGTAGACTTTTAAATGATATTATTTTTTGGACATTGCACGTATATGCACCACCAAAATTGGTATTCTGTTGCATTTGTTTTGGGTCAAATCATAAAATTACTGGAAACTATAGTGTACTTCTAATTATCCTTACTATTTTGCAAAACCCAAATCAATAGTAACTCTATTGGCGCGCCCACACTCCTTTTTTTGCAGAGCACATGGCGCCCAGCGCCGCACAGGGCGCCAGGCGCACTGTAGATCTATTAAAATCTAAGGCACATGTGCCCTGTAGATCCCAAGATTGAGGTAGTGGCGCGGCGCTGTGTAATATCCCCCCCTCAGAATTTCGAACCGATTAAAAAGAATATGGGTCACCCGGCGAGCGCAGCAAGCCGAAAATTTTGGCGCCCCCTCTATTTATAAATCCTGGATCCGCCCCTGAAACTATTGGTTAATATCACGAACGTATTTGTTTGTCCACTTGCCCTGGATTATTTCTCATTCACGATTTAGTGTTCGTTTTCACTCCTTTGTAGCAGCAATTGAATTTAGTTCCAGTGAGATTTCTGCTCATGAAGGAGAAGGGGCCATCTATCTAACAGCTTACTAATTCTGGTGGTTGTGCTGGTATTGTGTGTAGTGTGCCAATCTAGTCAAGTATTTTCGCTCAAGGCGCTCATCTTTAAAACCAAAGAAACACATCTCAGATAACTGTGGTGGTCATTACTTCGGACCCTAGGTGTTAGGTCATGAAATCCTACATGCCTTTAACTAATTTGCTCAAATCCATTTTCATATGGCCAACCGGTCGGAAGATATCCTCATTAATAGGTCGTGGCTGACACCACCATATGTTTTGTTTGTTCGTCACACCTAATTGGTGATTTATTTTGGTCTTACCTTGGTGTAAGATATTCCTTAGTAGCCTAGAGTAAGACTCTTACGGAATAAAGCTGTACATCTTGTAATTCTTTGATCCTCTATAGAAGATTTCATGCTAATGCTAATTTCATTTAGGTCTTACATAGAGGACATGAACCATTATTTTCCCATTATAATCTTGAAGAGGTGCCCAGCCCCCCGACTAGGAATTAAGTATGTTTCCGCCCCGAGAACCTGCACGTAAGAATGTCCTGCCCATGTTCAAAATGGCCACCATTGTTTTAATGAAAAACCGGCATTATAATTTCATTACGGATAGAAATTCACCTATCAACTATAAACACGAATCAAAGTTTACTTTCTGAAGTGGGCTCCAATATCTAAGCGTCCAAGATGGCTTGCCGCAAAGAGGCATGAATTTTGTTAAATGAAACTTAAATGTCAATTGTTGGAATAACTGAAACCTAGGTGAAATTTTGGGAGCACCTTGAAATTATTCTGACATTATAGTTTGGACAAAAGTCGTTTTTCAAGATGGGCGACGATTATATTCGCTCTAGGGAACGTAAATAAGGAAGACAGCAGGCATCATTCCCAACTCGGACGTAACGGTATTATTTGTCCAAAAGAGTCGCGTTGTTTCTTTTAGTATAGCCCTAACTTCGTTCCTAGATGAAAATCTTACGGTTTCGGTAGCGGATAGGACCGCCTCCATCTGAGTTAAGAGCATTTGCACAAATACAACTGTCATAATTCCCTCTTTGGGGCTATCAAAAATTTAATCACATTCTTACCCAAGCATTTGCCAATTTAAGTTCATTTATCACAACATGCCTCCATGGATGCATCCTGGATGCTTAAAGGGAATTAGCCAGCGAATATGCGATCAGATTCAAAAAAATGTGAAATCTTTGTTAACCTATAAACCAGGGATAAGTGTGTACAATTGGATAAGAACTGCTTTAATGTGAAACAAAGCACCAAATAGTGAAAAAAATTGAGTAATTTGAGGAAATTTGGTCATACGTCTCCCGCAAATAGACATACAGGACGGCGTCTCAAAATCTGGCACTAAACAGCTGATTTGGTGGATCAGCAGTACAGAATAAACGAAGATCAAAATGATTGTGTTTGAGGTCAAACTGTATTGATCATGGTGCACAATCTTACGCTGAAAATCCCCGGACAAGCTTTTTTGATCTCAAGGCGGAATTTTTGATACGCACTTCTAGAAATTACAGAGTTCATAAAAAGTGACTGCCGGTCTTTATACAAACGGATTTCACGCCACCACTGGCAGGTTGTGGTTCGTAGATCCATGCCAATAAACAAAATATAAAAAAAAAACATGAATTGATGATTTTTTTTCGATGTTTCGATTAGCATATCGCTCGCTGCTAATCCCTTTAACTGTTTATTTCCAATTCAGACGATAAACTTTCATTCATTTTAGTCCGTGATAAGTTCCTAACTATAATAAATTCAATGGGTTTTTTTATAGTAAACAGGCGGCCTTTTTAAATATTCCAAGACACTACTAATGTGCAACTTTTCGCGGCAAGAACACAGCAGATCTAGTAAGGGGACACAGTGGGCCCTTCAACATGTTCAAGGTGATAAGGGGAAAATGATCGCCAGGTGTGTGCAACAAATTCGAATTCCAGGTTCGTAAAGTAAATTGGCTTTAGACCACCATATTCTATAACCTGCTGGCCATTTTTTGATATCTTAGGTATTTTGTCAACGAAACGAAAGTCGTTGAGCGATATAAAGTGTTTGGTAAGTTTGATTTATTGTACTGTTTTGACATTGCATCTTTAGAAACTGATGGGGTTCAGGCACAGAAGGATCGATTACTCAAAGCCTTGACGGTTTCAATGTTACAACCAGCATATGGAAGTGTCACATACGTCATTGAAATCTTTGATGATTCTAATCCCGAAACAACAGAATATTTTACCGTGCATATCAGTGGCAACACGTTCAACGTCGTACATCTACGGTTACCTCATTGATCACATTATGTGAAATTTTGTCAGAAATTTGTAGTCAAACTTTTTGAACGTTTTTTTTAAACACTTGATGTTTTTTCGTAACAAATATGATCATTTTCGTGTCATGTCAATCTCACCGAGTTTCATCAACCCAGCCTTTCACTTTGCAGAGAACATATATAGTTGTGCGTTGTCATTTTGAAGTCTCGGTAATACCAGTGGAGAAAGCAAGATCAATAACCCAGGGCCCTCCCACTGGATACTTAAAGAGGCATTACAGTTCATACAGTGTGAGAGCGATATTGAAACTTGAACATCGTTTGTGTCAATAACTCTTACATTCGTTATTACTATAGGGCCTTTTCAATGAAAAACGTTGGTTGTTACTTGAAACAAACTCAAGAAACCAATTATCGGTAAGATTAATGGTCAGAGCACTGGAGTTAAAGTAAATGACCGCCTTAAATAAGGTTTTCTCGTTCTGCATATAACAAAACACACGAATTACATTATTTTTGTTATGCTTTTACTCTTTTATAAAGAACCACCACCGAAGAACCTGATATCAGGGTAAGTAAAATGCCGTTTATGTAGTGCATGGGGGGCTTGTTTCTGGAAATGTCCTCATGTCTCTTAAGCTCTCTTTATGCAATAGTGTCACAAAACTTTACTCAAAAGCGCCCCCAATTTCAGGTCGTTAATAAACATTTATGCCAATTATTACTCCTATTTAAAAGTATTGCTTATTAGCTTTTCAAAACTTCAAATCCAATTGAATTCGGTCCCAAATAACTGAGTTGTTCCTAATTTAATGAAATGGGTGTTTTTACTTGTCTTACTGTCATTTTGTGAAACGAAACGAAACAGAACTTCCCATTGGATTACAGTCTCTTTATTCCGTTATGCACTTACTGCATGCATGTCGGCATATATCGTGTAATTCATGGGAGTTCTGTTTCGTTTCGGTTCGTTTCTCGCAAATGACCGTATAGTAGGGTTATTATAAACGAGAATCCCATTCTCAGAAGTTTGTGGAAGAGGTTTGAAGATGTTTGATATAGTTTGAATTGTGCTTAATCAGTTTTTTTGGGTCCAACCTCTGGGAAATACTGGGCACATTGTAAAATAAGGGGTAAACTTATACAGGGTAAATGTTGAAATCAGGGT
>JAMKCH010041842.1:0-13650 GCA_023653785.1 Ophioderma brevispina
TGGGAGGGGTACCATGCCGGGGAAGTTGCTATCATCAATTCCATCCAACACAAAAGCATAGCAATGACAGAATCTAGAGCTAGAGCTTGGAAATCTATCAGCTCAGAATGTGTCCTAGGGTAAGGTCTAAAAAAAATTGTTTGATTGGCGTAACCCTACCGACCCTATTTTTATTAAATAATATAATAATTAACCGACTGACCCTAATATTTTTTTGTTTATGGTCATTGAAAATGCTGAATGCAAAAACGAAATGTTTTTTTATGTACGGTCCCCCCCCCCTCTTCGGTACTCCAAAGGATTGCAGGACATTCAAAATGACAATAAAAGATGTGTTACAGAAAAAGTGAAGATGTGCCATTTGTGTTTTTGTTATGTGTGTCATATCTTTTTTGTGTTCTGGTAGTGAACATAAAAAAAAAAAAAAAAAATCCGACTACCTACCCATTTTTTTTTCTATGTTACGCAACTCCAATCAAACCAATTTTTTTTTAGGCCTAACCGATATGAAATATGATGTACAATAGTATAACTAGATGCTATCTTTGAAATGCTGACATTTTTCATGTTACACATAGCAGCACTTAATACCATTTGAGGCCCCAGTGAGACGCTTATATAGCACAATGGCGAGACTGAGATTGGGATTCAATCAGAATATAGTGCTTGTCACTATACTGTTTACAACAATTTTTACGATATGGGCTTTACATCAGAACTGTAAAAAAAATCATGCTGGTGATAAATTATTTTCTTAAATTTGGTAAGAAACATCAATTTGTGAATATTATTGTCTTACTAAGATTGTCTTGAGTTTTCATATCCCAATTCGTGACGTTTTTATTTACGATCTATTAAGGTCAAAGGCAGCAGTAATTAATGCAGTTGAGATATTGGCCAAAATAAGGCAGAAATCATTAAAGATAATGATGAGAATTTTTTTGTTTTGGCCAGTTTTGATGGTGTCATTATGGATGGGCATCATCCATATTTTAAGTAGTGTTACCATATCCACTAGAATAATTACATGTTCTTGATGAGTCCAAGATAGGAATTATTATGCATCTGTGTGCAATACTCACGTCGATTAGCGCGTACCGCCCAACCTGCACAATACGCAAAATATTGGGCATTCCGTCATGCAACTCGTCAAGCAATACTGTGTTTTTATGTAGTTTTGAATCCATTTTTAAAAAATATTTTTGTCAATCTCAGCTTCTCTTGCATACTATAATAATATTGGATGGCCTTTTTTTTGTCCTTTTTTTTTTGCGCTGATAACAGAAAATACATCGCGCCCCCCACCTCGTGTCTCGGCCAAGAAAATATCGTGCTCGTCTTCGCCTTTATGCGGGTCGCTCGCGCGCCCGCGCCGATAGTTTGCTCTCTGCTCTCTTTCTCTCTTTTCTGTTTATTCCCCCCGATCGAATCCAATCAATATTATATAAATATTGGATCCGGAACTGATAATCATAAAATTGGATGATTTACCACACCACGCCCAAAATTTATTGGATTGCCTGAGTTTTAACATATGGGCTTCGACTGCAATCTCTCTCTCCCAATATTTTTGCAACTCCAATGCTCGACCAAATAATTATTGGGCTCGACTGCATCTCTCCCAATATTTTTGCAACTCATAGCTCGACCACTAAATTTGGGCTCAATCGATCCAATTTTTTATGAATAATTGGGATACCCATCCATTATGACCACCATTTAAGATAGATGGTCAAAACAAAAAATCTCATCTTTCATTCTTATTTCTTGTTTAGAATTATTAATTTTTGCTTTATACATCACAATCTTCTCAGAAACATTGTTACACCATCAATTCTTTTTTTATTCAATTACATAATTTGCACACCCTCTGCAAACAATGTTTCAATCCAAAGAGCCAAAGTCATTCAGGTGATCGTCACGCTACGTAAATTGCATTTGCTTACAACAAGTTATGCATGACACATTATTAAAGCAATTTTTACCGCAGCCAAATAGGGCCTATTTGATTACACACAACCCAACCGCGTAATTCTGTATTACCGCATATTGTATGGGCGGAGCTTGATCTTAACCAATTAAATTTCTTGTTAACATATAACCAAGCCCACTGATAAGAATAGAAAAAAATGAACATTTCACTTCTTCAAAATCATTCACTTCAATTGTAAATGTTATGATATACAGATTTATTAAATTAGAAAATGTTCACTTCCATACTAAACTTCGTCACTGATACAATACAGGTGGCAACATAGAGGATTTCAAGTCATCCATATTTTCTGTGAAATATAGATATACACTCAATAGATTCCTACTTTTATTTTGTCTACAGAAAAACTAAAATAGGCTTCTCTTTCAATAGAAAACTTGGCTGAATTTCCTATTTGCTCCTATAGGAAATTAGAATTTTCACAATTTTTGTACACAGAAACAGTTCTCAGCTTCATAATCGTTTTCAGATGGGGATATTTTTGATAGAAGATGTACACCAGTGTAAAAATCAGAATTTTCACATTTTTAGGGGACCTGTATTTTGAAATCCTCTTTTGCACCTTGAAACCCTCATCATTTTCATCATAGTTTATTAAATCATCCATATGAGACAATTGCAAACCTTTCACAGCTTATTACCATATTAGAGACTTTTGGGGAAATAGGCCTAGAGCAATACCACATGTCAGAATCTTCTCACATTCACATAAACAGAACACAAATCTAGGCCACTTATCACATAGCAAATTCACTTACTCTGCCTTTACCCAACCATAGCATACTCCCCATAGCAAATTAATCTCCACTAATGCATCTGTTTTTCCTCATGTTGATTTTTGTTCAACAGTATATCGTGAATGAAAATCTATGGGTACCTTATGTCCTTAACCAGAAGGATACAATATTGTTGCACCGGCTTTGTTAATAATCACTTTGGTGTGTGTTAAAGTATTAAGTGTTTCATAATTCCACTAAAGGTGTGGCATATTTTATAAACCAAAAATACCCTCTAAAAACTGCAATATCACCTTTGCCTCAAACTGCATACAACTTTGGACCATCTTATCACGAATATATGTGCTTAACATTCCACTTCAAAGTTACTGTAAAGCAGATACTAACTTAAATTGAGACAGACAACTGAATGACCTTAATGACCTTTGCCCTCAATTAATGATTTGTGACCCTATTACCCATGGGAGGGCGGCCAAGAAATTCCAAATTTTTCAGACATCGCCATTGTCACGGTTAAACCAAAAGCAAATCTTACGAAATTTTTTTTATGTGTCAAGGAATATTCTTAGTCCAAAACCGTTGGAGTTGAAGATCAACTCCACTGGCAGTGTTATTTCTGATTTTGTTTTATTGAATAACGCACGAGGATGATGTCGTATGTGGGTCATGGGAACACCCATGCTCGACCCATGTCAAAAGCACCCAAATTGGTTTGGTTTTTTTTTTTTTTTTTTTTTTTAAAATTAATAACTTTTGACAATTTTGGTGCGTTGCTATAATGAATGAGGCTTGGTCGCCATCGCCTGCTATTTACCATATATGGCCTCTAGTATGAAGGGCATCCATCTCGCAGTAAGTTATGCTTAATTAAAAAAAAGTATCAACTAAAAAGTAAATCATTAAAAAGTTCACAAAGAATGACTTTAGGTAACCTTTTATTGACCTTAATATCACTTTTATATCAGTGCCGCAGGACCGACTAACAGGGAGGGGGAATAGGTAGGACTATGCCGGGAACGTAGTGACGGCGAAACGTGGGAGTGGAGACGAAGGCCGGACTGGGTGGGGAGCAAAAATAAGGAGACACGAGGGCCGATAGGCCCTGTTCTGTGGCCTCTTGCATATTGCCATTCAAGGACCGCGCGGCCCAACAAAGCATACAAATATGAACTGCATATATCCTTGTTTGAAACTAAATGGTATGCTGACTTCAAAAAAAAGTGTCAACTGAATGTTTGACTGATGACACTAAACTCACAGCCACACACAATAACGCATGCAATGCCTAACAGCATGAAATTCATGCAACAGGATTAAGTCTGAACTACCTTAATACTTTTTTGTGGCAGAACATTTCACCAATAATCCCTCCATTTCACATTATCAATTAAAAAGTTCACAATTTCATTATTATTTTCCATAATTGATTTTCACTCTCACTTGCATTTAAAATTTAGAATAATAATACCTGTTTGTATACTTTGTTTAAATGCCACCCGCCCACTTATAATACCCATGTACATGCCCTGGAGTAAATAAAATTAATTCAATCATTCAAATTCAGTTCACTTAAGGCATTTAATTGTCATAACAGGGTTGTTGTATTGGCGTTCTTTTACATTCATTTGTCCCGTGTCATAACGCAAAATACTAATCCTAAACCCACATAGTTTAGATGTCTAGAATTTTAACTTAATAATAGAAAGGCATTTTCTTCAACTTTAGAGCCACTCTTAAAAATTATTCTTATACCTGTTTATAATGCAACCATTTATTTTTCTTTTGTTTGCCCACCCTTCTTCTTCCTTTCTTTCTGTTCCTTTTTTCCCCTTCTCCATTCCCCGTCTCCCGGTCCTTTTCGTTCCACCGTGCTCCCCGCCGTCCCAGTCTCCTTTCAGAGCTATCATTTGATAGTAAATTTAAGAATTGCAGATTTCTTGAAAGTGTGCCTGTGCCACTAAATGATGTACACCTGAATTTAAGATACACTTTCAGAGGGTTTCTTCCCCTTTTTGGTCCAGGTTTTTGGTTTGAGAAGTGGTTACAAAACATTGATGTTGTGTATAAAAAAAACAAGACTACCAAAAAGTGTGAATGCAATTTCAAGCATCTCTTGAAAAAAAAAAATCTGTAGAAGGCTAAACAAAATTTTGTTTGTCTCCGGCAAGCTACTAATGTTGAATGTATTTTTCCTGTATTACAGTAATAGCCATTCATTCTAGTGCTGACAGTAAAGGTAACTGCAGTGCGTTTTTGCCTCACTAAATGTTTCAAAATCACTATTACAAAAGTATATTGTTGGAAATGTTTCCTTTTGTTCATTTCTATGTAAGTAAGAGATTTTTTATAAGGGTTCCAAATAAAAAATTGAAAATGGAGGACCTTAAATACATTTGATTCTATAAAATGATTAAATAAGACTGCTTGTTTGCTTTGTTTGTTTTCAATCAAACTAAAATCCATAACCATTTCCCAGTCCCGCTGACGAGTGGACTGTCCTGTCCTGTCCTAAAAAATAATCAAAATGCCAAGTGAACTATGGGAAACACCATAATAATGCTGTCAACTTTCTGAAAAGCTTGCATGGATGGTAATTAAAATTTAACTACAGCCATTTATCAATAATTTCTTTATTTTTAACATAGCCCACACTTCATTTTTCCCTCATAGTTCCCCTCATGATCCCATGAAATACATAAAAAATTGAAATTGAACTTGGAGAGAATACAGTTCTATAGGATTGTCTTAAACTCAGTCATTTTTCCAAAGAAAATCAACAAAACAAAAAAATGGCATAGTCCAAGGCAAATTTTTTCAATCACCACACCGACCTCCAGTGATTCAATCTCTAACTCCTAGAAAATACAGTACATGTATGTCCAACCTTTTGGGTTAGAGGTGATTCCTGATTTTAAGCATCCCCATTTTCCTCAGAGATGAATGCTAGATCTCTATGACTAAAGCTTATTTTTAAAATTCATCCAATTCAAATATTGTAGTTTGGTGTTACAAACCAAATGTTTAAAGGTCCATGGACACGGCAGTAGATTTTCTTAATTTCTTACATTTTCTTACTCAACAGTATCCTGGTCATATCGCAACACAGATTTTTAAAAGTGAACATGAGAAATTGTTAATTTCAAGGATAAATTGCCCTAACATGCAGGGCCTCTCCTGTTTTCGCGAATGCGTAATCAAGATGCTGGAGTTGGATTTGACCTCCGTAATGACGTCAGAGTACAATTGTAAACAAAGCTCACACTGGGCTAACCGAAACCGCCCACTCAGATATGCTCTCCTTGGTCGGTTTCCTTTCTTTGTCTGGGAACTGAATAAAGCTATTCTAGCTTATTCTGTTATGATTCTCCTTGTCGGTACGGTCGCCCTGGGGCACAACCGTTGCACATACAGCACATTATTATCGTAATTTTAGGGCACCAAATCAAAAAACTTTGCTATCTATACAACACTTACGACGCATTACGCAGAATCAGAAGTCAAACGTGGGCATCGTATGTCAAGGAAAACTGACCACACGCACGTCCGTTCCATGGATGACGATCATGGAACCTTATGCGTTTCGCGTATTTGTTACTGCGGGCCCGTCACTTCCAGGTCATGCGGTGCAAGCGCGATAATCACTTTCGTTTGGAATTTCCTTTGAAAGCTTGTTCCAAAACACATGATATTTGCCCAATTTTTATCAAATATAACGGTTTTCTCAATTACTGCTTCATCAGATTTTACATTGGTACCAATACATACTATGAATGAAACCATTTTTTAGTGTTATTTAAGTATGTTTAAAGCAGTCCCTGGACCTTTATTCACAGTTCTCGCTGAAGCTCCTAAAAGCGCTGTTTTGTCTGGTTTACCCAACACAATAGCATACTTACGGAGCAAGTTGGGATCTAAAGTCTCCCCTCTCCCACATAACCTAAAACAAGTTGAGATATTTACAATCATCTGAACCACTGGCTTATTTGGATAATCTTATGTAATATTCTATTATGCAGAAATTTGTATTTTTATGTTCGCATATACCACACATTACACACATTGGCCTATATATCTGGCCTATGGGCACTGCAATAGGAACATTTGCTCATAACACAACATGCAACCAGCATAATCAACTGTACAATTTTAAATATGAAAATAACCTATCCATCCTTGAAGATCTCTAATGAGACACAAATAAAATGATGCTTCGGATCACAAAATGGCACATTTAAAATGTTCTGCTACAATGTTTTAAATCTTCAAGTAAGAATTTATGTATTCATACCCTACCCACAAGTTTTGACGCTATTAAATAACAGTTTTTTAAAGCAAGTCAAAAGCAATTTCAATGTACCTTTAAATGTGCAATTTTTCTTTATTAATATTGGCTTGTGGCTTTGTCACTTGCATGCTCAATTAGCACCCTTGCTTATTACAAACTGCAAAATCTAAATTTTGGATTTATTTATGAGTATTTTTACCATTAATTGAATCACTTCTTGAAGACTTTAAGGTGCAACAAGATTTCACATTCAGGTGCCCCTAAAAAATCGAACAATTCTTATTTTTTTCCCGATGTAAAAGCTTTCATCAAAAAATAACCCTATCGGGAAAGGCTTAAGCTGAGAAATATTTCTTTTGGTAAAAATATTGAATTTTCTATTTCGTATAGGAGCAAAACGAAACTTCAGCCTATTTTTACAATTGAAATCTAGCAAATCAAAATCAACCTTTTTCTCTCTTTTAATACATTCTGTAGCCAAATACAAGGTAAGAAATTTATATTATGTGTCTAATCGATATGAAATTGCTAGTATGGCACAAATATTGGGTTGCCTCAATCTTCTCGCTTGCCCCTTGTAAAGCATAATGCACACATTTTTTTTGAAGAGCACCCCAATTTTCGCAATCTTTGTGAGATTTTTTGCACAGTTGCTTTAGTAATTGTAACTATCAACCCCCCTTGTGAATGGTAGAAAGAGTCGCCGTAGAGCTTTCCGAAATTCGCTTTCGTTGCAAAAGAAGAAACTCTTTGAATTAGAATTAATCTTGGAGATCTCCGATAATAATTCAACGTCCGGCTGGAACGTCCTTTCTAATTGAATAACTGGCAAATTGCGCCATGACGTTTGTACGCTCTTAACTATTAGTTGTTCGATGTTCAGCAGGCACGTTAAGTTAAGATCATTTTCGTGGGTTGCCACTATTTTTCACATAACGGACATAATTTGGCATTTCAGCTCCGCCGTTCATTAACATCAGTGATCCTGATTCTAATACAACATCGCTTCTTTATACAAAGATGCTTTTTTGAGCATGTTACAAAAAAAAAAAATCCCCCGTCGCAGGTATAGTTTCCTAGACAATAAAACCAATGGTGCACAAAGGGGGGGGCACTCTTCAAATATGTGCCATTATTGCTTTAAAACAGGGAGTCTCAACGGCCTAACCAATGATTCAATGCCCAAATTATTTTTAATCGAGCACCGGCTTAAAAGCCTATAACTTTACCCACCACAAAAACAAGCCTGTTTTGGAAAATTAAAGGTCCCGCAACAAAAAGATTTTGAGGCACCCCAATATTGTGCCTAATTAGTAATTTCATATAAATTAGCCCTCATAGATTTAACTTACCGTGTATTTAGCTACAGAAAAGGGTCTTAAAAGAGAGAAAAAAGGCAATTTTGATTTGCTTATAATTTTTTATTTTTTGATTTCTGAATTTCGTATTTGCTCCTATACAAATTAGAATTCCACCTTTTTTGTACCAAAGAAACATTTCTCAGCTAATCCTTTTCATATGGGATATTTTTCATGGAAAGCTTTACATCAGGGCAAAATCAGTACTTTCGATTTTTAAGTGGGGGAAACCCGATATGTGAAATCTCTCGTATGCACCGGTAAGGATTGGGTTGTATCTATCTTAATTTGACTCCACTTGTAGAACTCAATAATAAAATGAGCAATGACACAACAATGTGATAATTGGAAAATCTCCCGGTGAAAATTTCAGTAAAATACAAGCATCTTGAGTCGTTGCAGCATGTCTTTTATTGCACCATTCCTACAATGATTTGCCCCATATTTCCACCATGCCGTATTTATTCTCCTTTTCATGCAAACCAAGCCGACTTTGTGAACATAAGGTGGGACTCTCAGGCACAGTCAAGTCCTGTGATTTAATACCACCATTAGGTGACTGGAATAAACATTTATCACACTTTGACATTGAGAAGTGTAAATATTTACTGATCAAGAGTTGCGTAATAATGGGTTAGTCGGCATTTTACTTTGAAGTGCATCATGCTCCACTTAAATAGTTGGATCATGACTTAGATGAATCGTCCTTTTTTGTTTTTCCAAATGGAACTGGAAAGCATCACTAAAAGCTTACTACACTTGGCTCAACAAATTTTGGTCTAGTTTAAGGTTTAATTAGAAGCATCAGTCATCCCATGTCATGATTGTTACTGTGCATTCTTATCAAAACTCAAGATGAAAGTTCCATTTCAATTCTGTAATTTTTACTTTAAGTAGTGCTCAATCAAATTCTAAATAAGGAGCAACCTGGTAAAGTAACTACTGCAATGCAATAAATTGTATGACAGCTTTAATCTCCACTGACAATGTCCTCGCAGCTGACCTTTTGGCATAACACATAGTGAACCTTAGCAAATACACATTTCTGCAGAACAGCTAATTAGCTATATTTCACAATCAATAATCTCAATGACCTATGTATGACCTTTGACTCAAATCAGAACCCTCCATATAACCCACTTCTCAATCCATTCTGAACAATTACAGTAAACTCCGCATTCAGGAGTAAACAACCAGTTATTTTCAGCAACCTTCAAAATACCTTACCACTAATTTCTGCATTGCCTTCAAGTGACCCTAAACTGACATTTACTCCTTAGGCATGTATGTAGCCAGGATCATCTGGACAACTTTGGTGATGTCCTGTTTAACTTTCTTTGTGGAACAAAGAGCATTTTTCAACATAGCCAAAAATGACCCTATATGACCTTGATCATCAACATCACCTCGCCATGTGAACACTCCATAAGGTCATTCTGAGAACAAAGAACATTTTTCAACAATAACCTTAATGACCCCATAATGACCTTTGACTACTTGGCCCTAAATATCCCATATATGAGCCCCACATCATAAGGATTATTCTACTTGTAAGGCACTTTAGGCAAATACCGGTAATTTTTCTGTGGAAAATATGCACTTTCCTCAAATGAATCCTATTGACCTTTTGACTACGTAACCCTCAAAAACCCCTAGTCCTAGGAACTATGACAATTCGAACCTTTTATCATTAGCACTGGGCATTCCTCGAACAGCTGATTCTCATTTCCCAGTGTCCTTTACTAAGTGACATATGGTATTTATGGAACACAAACTTTGCAAGGTTACCGAACCAAAATACCAGCCAATACGCACTCAACAGCATTCCATGTGAATCTTTCACTGCTTACATTACTCTTACCATTATTTCCAATTTGATATCCCAAAGTGTTAATTTGAGAAGAAATAGAACGGAGCCGATTCATTCTCAAAACAGAATAATTCTAAACTTTGAAACCGGAAGCATAAATTTCGAGGTTAAAGGTCGTATCCACGTTAATACAAAAAAGTACCTACTTAGGGGGTATATGTGGGCTAAATATTTATTATGCGTGCCTCCTAGTAAAAACAAAAAAAAAAAACTTTGCCTTATCCAAAAAGTCGAAGAGGAGGTCTTAGAATCGGTAATTTTGAAAAATCGGCCTAAACAATTCAGAATTAACCCTTAAATGACGACTGCTAAATTTGTGATTTTCTTGGCTACAATCGTCTGACTAGTCCGGGAATCGGCCACACACGTCGATCGCCTGAGCAATGAGTGACAGGTTCACACAACATAATTGGTACTACAGACCTTCTCTCAAAGCATTTAACACAAACATGCACCAAAAACATGTCAAGAAAACCCCTTCGTAAACAGCATTTAGGTCAATTTAATGTTAAAGAAGGAGCGCGCCCGACGACTTTTGCTAGATATCTCCGCAAGGGTGTTGGCTTATCAATCTTGTCAAGGAATATCAATCACCCGGCGCAAAAACACCGATGCGTAGTTTAGCCGTGGCGTGGCATACTAATCCCCATGAGTCCTATGCGATTTCTTTCTACGATACTGTCTTGGAGCAATATGATCAGAGAAGTGACAAAACTTTTTTTCATTTTTGTCCGAAATAGTTAAGTGAAAAATTGACATCAACAACTCATATGATATGAGATACACATGCTTGCATGGAGTACTTGCGGGTGATAATAAAGTTACAGATAAGTTCTCCTTACTGCAAAGTTGACTTCGCGAGTGTCAGGAAAAATGGTCGAAATCATATGATCGACCGTGCTATAACTTCAGTATCTAGTAACTGGTTACATGTTCGTTTTCTGTAACTACAAAACCCCATGACCCCCTCCATAAGCTTCAATCAGGGCAATTTGGTTAAATGCCTCATTATTTCTGTGCAGACGAAGCATAAGTGTTTTACACAATGACTCTTAACCCACTGATGACATTTGATTCTAAATCTCCTTATTAACCCATATAACACTCTTCATCTTAAAGGTACATGTGTCCACGAGCATCAAATCTCAAAGGCAATGCACCCCCTGTTTCCTCCTTATGCACTTTGACAAAATGACACTGCTAACAGATGGCTGTTTACCATAATTGGTTATTCAAGTTACTTAAAGAGACACATAAGGAGAGGCTTTCAAGAAAGAAGTGCCCCCAAATTTTGCTCGAACCCGGTTTTTTTTACAAGTATTGGGTATGCTTACCAATGTATTAGATCACACCTGAAGTGAAACAAGCCGAATACGCCGTCTTTAGTAATAAGATGATGATTGAGTACTTTCTGTCGTGCCACGACAGAAAGTCAAAGCATGGTTTCCTCTGGGGAATGATTTCGATAGAAGGCTTAGTACCTCAAAACAAGGGTTTGCATTTTTCTTTTGGCACCTGTTTGTCCAATAAACCTTCAAAACGTTATAGGTAGGTGGTCGACAACTGATCCAGTGAAATTGAGAGAAATTTGTATCCTAAAAACCATCTCCTCCTGTCACTTTAAGTGAGCTGTCTCTATAAATAAACAACATTTAAAACAAAAGAAGTAATGCGAAAAATTGAGGAAATTTAAAAAATAGGAATTGTGGGGCCTTCCCAAATGGTCACTGAAAGGTACCTGTTGAGTTTGAACTGGTATCACCTTGCAAAGAGGAAATCGCTTCATTTTATAAATTGGACCTTTGACATGACCTTTGACCTGATATGTGACTTATGACCTTACCAAATGTGACCGTGTTGAACCACTAAGAACAAAGTTGCGTAAATATGAATTGGGTCACTGTTGTAAAGATCAAATCTTGCTTTCAAATGACAACATTCCCATGTCTGGCATCATTTTCTATGGCATTGTTTGAACATCTATAATTTGATGCCATGGTCTTACTAAATCAGATGGGTATGTTGAAATCTTATATTTACACCATTGTTTGTGAAACTGATATAACTAAATAAAATTATGTAAATACATGCCCCATATAACTCAAATTGTCCTCAGAATTTGGTGATGGTTATCATCAAGTGTATGCCAGATTTTAGGGCACAAAAAAAATCTTAACAAACCTGCAGTCGTTCTTTAGAATTTTGAAATTGAAATGCTCTCAACTTGATTGCCAAATTTTACCATACACCTTGCTATAAATAATATATGTATGATTTGATTATGCAATTGAATCTCGGTGGTTGCTTGCGCACATTACACTATGAGCTGGAGTGTTCAACTCCCAAGGCCACAGTTCAGTAACTTCCAGTCATCAGTGTATTTAGAAAATGCACCCCCCTGGTTTTGGGGTATGAATATGGATGCCCAGACACACATAAGGTCAGTTCATATCAATGCATGTACAGTACCACCATGAACGTGTCATTGGAGGATGAGCATATTGTAACTCATAGTGATAATCATACCCAACAGAACTGAAAAACACTTCTGTCATGGGCACATTTGTGACAAGGTTTATTAAATGTGCCATACATCAATGCCTGGCCGTATGGCTCACATCTTGCTTACAAAACGACACACACCCATAGATTCCTAAAACCACTAATTAATGATTTCCCAATTAGACCTAGTGTAATGGCAAATATTAAACCGTAGTAGTAAAGGGGTTAATTATAAGATTCATCAACTTTGGTCAACAATTGAAATCAGTGTCAGCTAATTATTGTGTGGTTGAGGATGGAAACAATGGGATTGAACAATGATCTGTGTGGGCCTGTAATTTGGGTGGGAAGAGGTTCGAAGAGACCCACCTAAACGAACGTCAATACAGATAGACTTATGCGGTATTCACAACATGCCTGCTAATGTGTACATTCTTGTGGATTGAATACACATAGAGATTGGTCTGCTTGGTTACGATACTATTTGGATCTTATTTATTTCGGCTTTCAGATTTTCCATGCTTCCAGTGGTCATTTTGACATTTAGCATAAATTAAATCTATAGATTTTTTCAATATAAGCTTTGTGGGTGACAGGTTTTTCAAAATACAATGAAAAAAATTTGTTATTGGACAGGACCACTTAAAGAGACACTGCCACATTGGAAAAATAGTGCGATTCTCAAGATTTTCAAAATCAATATTTTTGCATGGTTGTAAAGCTTTAAATTTATACACATTAACACTACCTGAATTCTTAAAGGCGACTCAGAGAATTTTGCATATGTTTTTTGTGTCGTAATTAAAAATAGTCATCAGAACTAAGATATAGTCACCCCTAACAAAGCGTTAATTCCAAAGTTTTTAGAGAGATGAATCTGATTTTCCGTTTTCACGCAGTTAACA
>JAMKCH010041843.1:0-11333 GCA_023653785.1 Ophioderma brevispina
AAAAAGTGGGCTTATTTAAGGAGTAAACCCCCTACCGAGGTAATACTCATCAGAACTATATCACTGTAAGCTCTTGTTATGCTGGCATCTGAAAATGATGGTTGTGAAATTTGTACCTGTGTGGAGTCAACTATGTGGGTCATTTCTAGAGGTCTCCAGAGGTCATCTGAAGGCCAAATTTATTGGAAAAACACTATATTCATCCTTGGACTATGACTAAATCATAATTTTTTTTTTTCAAATTTGGCATCAATGTAAAAGATAATAAAATTTTCTAACATGTGAAATCCTATTTGGAGGAGAATAAAATGCAAAATGGATTTTTTGGCAAAAAAGGCATGTGTGGTAATTTTTTTTGTTAATTTTGTGGCAAAATTTGAATTTTGCAGGAATACGTTTTTACTCAACATGATAAGTTGCTCTTGGGGAGTTAAGTGGTATTTTCTCAAAACTGCCCCCATATACAGTCCATATAGAATGAATTTCATAGGAATACACAAAGCACAAAGTTATTCTGTGGCAAAAGGTCAATGACCTTTAATCCCAAGAAAACCACCCCTTTCAGTCGGGGTTTTTTTTTTTTTTTCATTCCATGTACATATAATGCATATCCTTGTTTAATTAGGTGTCATATTGAAGATAATACATTTTTTCTATCATGGAAATATTTTCAAGGGATTAGCAAAAATAGTTTCAAAAATTTTGGGCAAAAGAGGGCAGTTTTGTCATTTTGGGGCAAAATTTGAATTTTGAAGATTACGTTTATACTCATCATGATACTATGCACTTTTGAAGCAATGGTATTCCCAAAAATATGTTCCCAATAGTGTGCATATCATGGGAATTTCATAGGAATACACGGAAAATTTTTAAGCTATTATGTGTCAAAGTTCATTGACCTTAAAATCGAAGAAAATCACTTTCTTCAGGTCAGGGTTCAGATTAGGCAGCCTACCATTTACATATATGATCATTCTTGGGCCAATTAGGTGTCATATTACAAAAGCATGCATTTTTGTATCATGTGAAATCAATTTTTGAGTTGAATTATGCATAAAAACGGTCTTGAGATATGGACATTTTGGATAAGGGGGTTAAAGTAATTGAGGGTTTTTTTTAGAACATGCCTTCTTTTTGTCAACGAAATTGATGGGTGGTTTTACCAAAGTTTCAAAAAGGCCTAAGTAGGTAGGCTTTCCATATAGAAGTCCCATTGATGCAAATTAGTATTACAATTGATTCCGCATGCGCTTGTATGGCGTTGTGCAGTAGCGCTTGACGGAATGATAACACTAGCATCCCTTTTCATTAATGGGAACTTCTATATGAACCGTCTACCCTTAATTAGCAATAGCAAGTCATAGCGGTTGTTCATTGTTTAAAAAATGGTCTAAACTGCTTGTTTTTTTAGAGAACTGGATTGATATTATCAAATGATCCCTGAAGAGGAGATGACTGAAGGTTCCATTTTAAGGTGTTAAAGGAAATGGATATCCAAGTTAGAAGAAAGAAAGATCATCAAGTTTTCATTTGATGTCATTCTGAAAAATGCCTCAAATGCTACTTTTTTCACATCAATAGAGATATTCAAAGTTACTCAAAAGTGACCTAAGGATCATATCGTCGCTGGGCGGGAAAAGGGAAAAACCTCATATGTAACTCTGAGGTAAAGATCATAAAAACCACATATGTAAAAGGTGGCCTCGTGCTACACCTCATATGGGCTTTGGTCACTAGGGTTCAAGGTTGATTCAAGCCCAAATATGATAGATATCAAGGGCAGTTTATTTTAGAATGTGGAGTAAATAATTATCTAAATCTATTTTAAGAAGGAAAACCTTTCATGTGCGAGGCATTACAAAAGCGAATTATGCAGTTTTTGGTGTCTCGCGAAAATGTTACATATGAGGTTTTGCCACTGTTACGTTACTACATGTGAGGTTTTGTTCTTAAAGTTCAAATGCCTTCATATGAGGTTTTCCAACCCAGCGACGATATGTAGTGCTTAAGGATAAGAGATTGGGGGGTATTTTGTAATTAGTATATGAGTCATTTGAGGCATTGTTTGCTTTCCAATGATCTTGGCAGAGTGGGTTTTGAGGGGTGTCAGAATCAGGGCAATCTAGGAGTCATCTGAGGTAATCATTGAAACGTGGGAATTGCAGTTTAAAGTGGCACTGGCACATTTTCACAAAAGTATGAAAATTTTTCATATGCTCGCAAATGATAGTCTAGGCCATTGGATAAACATAAAAAAGCCATCATACACCAAAAACTTAATAAGAGGTTCAAGACACCAGAAAAAGTTAGGCTAAGTTTAATTTGTCGTAACTGAATCAACAAATGCAACCATACATGAAATAAAGGACTCTTACTCATTGGTATTAAAACCACAAAGGTCACAGCCCGGTCAAAATGGTGGATGCCGTGGAACTCAACTCCGGTGAGTGTTTTCCTGTGTTAAACACCATTTCCGTGTCTGCTTGAAGAACAAGACTCCGGAGTCTGCTATTATAAATTTGTTCGGTTTACCCTATAAGGGGCAATTGATTTGGACCGGAATACTTTCTGGTGAGGTCTAATATATCCCTTACGTACCTAATCCCGTACAAGGAAATTTTCCACGTTGATGGAACCTGAAGATTGAGATTTCGAGTAGGGCCCCCTACCCTGACTTAGTCAAATGTGGGTTTGGTATCCTGTATTAGTATTTTTTGGTTGAACTAGCATTCAGCAAGATTATTTTTTTTTATTTATTTATTTTTATTTTTTTATTGATTACACTGTATCCATGGTAAAATGGAACATACAATATAGTACATAGAAAATTAATAAAAAATACAAAATGAGATACATTGCCACTGGTTGGATAACAGGATTTTTTTTTTAATTGCACAAATTACCAGTGAAAGGATGAGATGAACAGGTGACAAAGCACCTCTAGGACCATCCCACCAAGGAGGCCAAAACAGAATCTAAAGGGAGGAAGCTTTTAAACAAACTCTGCAGATGAAACAGCGACAGTTGGTCGCCAAGAACAAGTATTCGCTGAGTCGAAATGAGATGTGAATTTGGATTATAAAAATCAAAGGATGAGATTTAAACATGGAGAAAGAAAGATGTAGTGGATCTGATGTGTGAAGGTAGTTGATTCCAAATGGAACCATCAGGTTGAAAAGGCTTTATGAGACTCTGTTTTTTTGCAAACGCTGAGGAATAGAAGATGGTGACAATCACAGGAAGACCTAGCGGTGGGATGGCCCTGCACGGTGATTAAAACACAAAATGATCTACGAAATGTCATACTGACCAAACCTGCATCTGTAGAATAGGTTAGGGTCCGCTTATGTTTCTCTTCTGTAGGTAAGTGGCGTCCAGATCAAGTTTAAGTAGTCTATCTCTATATCCTATTCAGGATAGTGCAGAATATACTTAGTAGCTCACCTCTGAACACGTTCAGTTCAACTGAATATTGTGTTTAGATGTACCATCCACAGGGAGCTAGTATATTCTAAATCACTCCTGACAAGGGCTGAGTAGAGAGTTTTAGCTACCATATCTGGTGCATCATAACCAATGGCACGTTTATCATGCCTAATTTTTTTTGCCCCTTGTACAATTTACTGGGTGTTCATTCCAGGTAGTTTAGAAGAGACTTCAACTCCAGATCTCTGACAGAAGTGATTCTTTCAAGGATATCCATTCATTTTATAATCAAATTTCTTAAAATTTTTAAGAAAATTGCAATTTATTGAAATAATCTGACATTTTGATGGGATGAAATTTCAATCCATGTAATACTCCAATCAAGATTAGCATCAATATCATCCTGAAGATATTGGCATCAGACAAGGTCTATATTCCCTTTCTTGAAACACTTAGAGTCGTCAGCAAATAAATGAATTGCGCAGAATCTGGCAGAACTGGGCATTTCGTTGATACAAAAGAAACAAAAGAGGGCCTAAAATGGAGCCCTGTGGTACGCCTGACAGCACTGGAAGCCGTCAGAAAAGTCTTCTACAACAACGACGTTGTTTGCCGATTGGGCAAAATATGATTTGAACCAAACAAGGAGGTTTGAGTGGATGCCAATGAATTTTAATTTGTGAACAAGCAGCAAGGTCTGAGACACACTGTCCAAAGGCTTTTGAAAAAGTTAAGGTATATCATATCGACTTGCCCAGCGTTTCTGCCATTGGGTAATTCTATCATGAAAAACAAAATGAGTTGAGTGACAGTTGAACGTCCTTTAAACAAAACCATTGTGAAGATGATAGAGCTGGTCTTAATATGAGGGACAAAAGAACCATTGAAAATAGCCCTTTCCATGACTTTGTTGCAAATACCTAAAAAGTGCAATAGGTCTGTAAATCTCCACTTTATGCTTATCACCCTTTTTGAATACAGAACTACATTAGCACAAAGCCCAATCACGTCGGCCACTCCCCTGTACTAAGGGACCTATTAAAAATAAAGCATAGGTGAACAATCTGGGAAGCACATTCCTTGTGGACCTTTGGATCCAAGCTGCCATCCTGGACCAATTGCTTTGTGAAATGTCCAAATTCTTTAAATGTTGCAAAACATCAGAATCACTACTAAGATTATATTACCCAACATCTGGTGCTCAAAAGATGGAATATCCGAAGCTGAGAAAATGTTTTGGGTTTGGTAAACACTGACTAAACAAGAAGCATTTGAACAAACCAGCATATCTTTAGGTTCACTAGCAGAGACATTGCTGCTATCAATGATCTTGGGGAGTGAATCTGATTTTTGTTTTGCCCCTAAAAGGTCCACTCTCTTGGGGTTGGATGTAAGATGGGTACCAAGCTCCCCACATAATTGATTTTATTTGTAAGAGATTAGATTCTTCAAACGATTACGCAGCTTGCGAAAGGAATTCCCAGTGGTGTAAGAATGACTTTTTTTTTCGCACGTCTCCAAGCTAGTGAATTGTTCTAATTTTGAAGATGCTTAATATCAGCATCAATCCAGCCAGGTGCATGAGAGTCACGGATTTTAACTTTTGGAATGAAGGTATCCAAAACATTGGTGAAAATTTTACTAAATGCAGTCCAGGCCACAAGACCGCTCCTCTTAAGTCCACCGGCCACTTCCAGGTAAAGACCAAGAAAGCGGTCCACTCATTTTCTGAACTCTGCACTTAGTTCATTTTTGAACTCTGCACTTAGTTCATTTTTGAACTCTGGACTTAGTTCATTTTTGAAAAGTCTACATGCCGTGGTCCGGCTACGTAAATGCCGTGGCCCGGCTACGTGACTTTTCACCCAAGAGTTGGTTCATAATCTAGAGCGATTTACCGCTGACCAAGGAAGCGGTCCGCTCTGGACTTATTTCATTTTCTGAACTCTGCACTTAGTTCATTTTTGAACTCTGCACTTAGTTCATTTTTGAACTCTGGACTTCCATGTACATTTTTGAAATGTCCAAGATGCACTACCCTCTTATAGTATACGTTCTGGTCGCGGGAACTTTTCTATCCTTAGAGCAACTTCATAGCGATGGCTTCAATACTTAACCTCAACTGACTGGTGCGAGTTTGCTGTCAGAAACCGGGCATGACACGCACTCTCTAAACTCTGAACCCTAAAACACCCAATCCTAAATAGGTTTTGCGGAAACCGGTAGGTAGCCAACAATTTATTAGAAAGCTACCGGGTAGGATTTCTTGGGGAATAAATCGGTTAAGACTACCGCACGAGTTGGTGTGTTCCGGTTAACTTTTTACCATGGTTTTACCGTAATGTTCGGCCTACAGTATAACCCGGTCCCAACCCCTGACCTCTAACCGGTCACAACCTCTGCCCTTGACCCGGGCAAGTGACTTAGCCGGGCCACGGCAGCGGAAATGACACAACCCGCTGAAAATTTTCTAAGCCCGGATAAGAAAAAGAAGCGAAAAATATCCCTCCCCACCCTCAGGCATTTACCCTCCCCCCTCAGGCATTCCCCCTCCCCCAAGGGAAGCGGCGAGTACAAAAGAAAAGGTATGACAAAAAGAAAGAGACTCGAACCTGGAAATCCGGAATCCTAGCGGGCTGGTCCTGCGTCTGGTCTTGGGTCCGTCGCCGTATCCACTGCGCCATCTGATACTTACCTGAAAAATGATTGCATTTTTTATAATTCTATACCTTGGAATCCAAGCCGGGCCACGGCAGCGAAACTTTCTACCTAGCCGGGCCACGACATGTGTGTTCCGGTTACTTTCTAGAGTAGAAGCTCATATGAGAAGCAACCGCATACGTGGCAGGCCACGGCATGTAAGTGTGTTCCGGTTAACTTTCTAGTGTGCTCTTAGTGTGCTAGCGGGCCAGGGCCTGAACCGCGTAGTTTTTTGGCCAAAAGCTATGGTCAATCCTACTCCAGACTAGAAATCACTAAGGGCCACGACATGTTAAGTGTGTTCCGGTTAACTTTCCGCTATGGACCGGCTACGTGACTTTTCACCCAAAGATCTAGGGCGACTTTTGGCTGAACAAGGAACCGGTCTGCTCTGGACTTAGTTCATTTTTGAAATGTCTACATGCCGTGTCCAGAGCGGACCGCTTCCTTGGTCAGTCGATAAATCGCTCTAGATTATGAACCAAACTCTTGGGTAAAAAGTCACGTACGGGCCACACGGCAACTCACGTAGCCGGGCCACGGCATTCACGAGTCGGCCACTGGATGGACATTTCAAAAAATAACCCTAGAGCAGACCGCTTCCTTAGTATTTCCCTGAAAGTGGCCGCTAGACCTTAAAGCGGCACTGGCACATGTTCAACAAATATGAAATTTCTTTCCAATTGCTCCTCAAATGATATATCTAGGCCATTGGAAGAAAGAGATATATTTTACACCAAAAATACATACCCAAAAACAGATAGGGACATTGTATGAGATGAAGACATCCAGGTATTTTGTGGCAACTTTAAGTTTTCAATAACTTTAATCAACAAATGTGTCTATGAACATGAAGCTTTTTGACTCGTACTCACTGCTATAAAACCACACAAAGGTTATAGAACCGATCAAACAGTGTACATAGCGTGGGGAAACAGCATACATGTTAACCGTCATTTGTCCGTCGTCTGCTGATTTAACTTGCGCCGCGACGCAAAATTATAAAAATCGTTCTGTTTACCCATAAGGAAGCTTAGTTGGTCTTAATCATTCGGTTGAGGACTTTTGTATATAAAGCCGTCACAAACCATTCAAAAATATCGATTTTGAAAAATCTTGAGGGGCGGCACTATTTTTCAAATGTGCCAGTGTCTCTTTAAGAAGTTGTGCGTGTTTGCTGAAAGTTTTTCGGGCCTGTAACGGCTGGTTGCCGCGATGAATCCACTGCCGTGGCCTGACATGGAGGATTTTGCCCTTTGCCCGCAAATTTTGAAGGGGCAAAATGGGTTTTAGTGATTTAAGGGATAACAGCTTTACACCATGCAAACATATCAACGTTGAAATTTTAGGGGGCACATTTTTTATCGTCCTCTGTCTACGAAAGACCTTCTGGCAGCATGATTTGATTAATATTTAAAAAAAAAAAAAAAAAAACTTTTGGTTTTAATAATGTTGTCTGCTTTTTAGGTGCAGTGATGGATCAAGTTCAAACTTGGTATGCTTATACATTGGCAAGGGGTCTTAGTTGGGGTCACAGATGAAGGTCAAAGGTTCTAGGTTTCCTGCAGTGACGGATTAAGTTCAATAGTGGCTATTCTTAAAGGGTTTAGCAGTCGATTTGCTAATCGAAACATCGAAAATCCTCAAAATTTCATATTTTTATATTGTTTGTTACTGGCATGGATCTGCTAACATAACCTGGAACCTGCAAGTGGTTGGCTTGAAATCCGTGTTTCAAAGACAAGGCAGTACTTTTATCGATTCTGTAATTTCTATACTGGCGTATCAAATTCCGACTGAGATCGAAAAAAAGCCTTTCCCGGTGATATTACAGATTTTCATCGTGATACAGTGCACCATGATCAATAAACAGTTTGACCTCAAACCAACGTATTGATCTTTGTTTATTCTGTACCTGGTGTAAACCACAATCAGCTGTTTAGTGTACAATTTTGAGAGCGGCCGTCTTGGTATGTCCTATTTGGGGAGACGGTATGACAAATTTCCTCAAATTATATCTTCTATATAGCACTTTGCCTACATCGTAGGCGCTCCATAAATCTCACTGATGATCATTATATGATTACAGGGCCTACTTTTGAATCATACATAAGTTAACACAGAATGGAACCATCATACGCGAGTTCTTTGGTTATTTCATAATTAAGTTTGAGCTGTGTTTATGCAGCTATTTTCAAGTAAAAGGAAACATTTTTTCGTTTCGTGAAAGCGTAAAACCAGATAAATGTACAATGATAAACCAAGTTTTCTCATGAGATTTGGTTTTAAAAACTTGGTTTTCTTAACCGAGAAATACGGCTTTAAGAATGAAAAAAATCAAAAGCCGTGCTATCGAATTTGAAAAAAAAAAATTTTTAGTATGAAAAAGCAGGTTTATCGATCGAAAGCGGGAGAAACCTCGTTTTTCGATCGCAACAGTTTTACCTAACAATCTTTCTATCAAATTTGGTAAAGTAGCTTTTTGCAGGTTTTTAATCGATTGAATGTAAAAAATTATCTAAAGGAAACTATGTTAGTTTGTAGATTGTCATATGCCCATTATAGCAAGTATATACACAGAGAAAGACATTCCTTTTCGCCGAAAAAATGGTTTTATCGGTAAAAAATGCTTTGTTGAATGAAAAAACATTTTCTCTATAGTGTGCATATATGGACCCAAACAACTCTACATAATAACATTTTGGATCGTTTTATGATACAGATAGGCAAAAAAGATATTCGTCTGCAACTCCTGTGGCGCACTCCCGATGATCAGGTGGCTCCCAAAATCCCATTTTATCGCGTTTCTTTCCTTTTCTAGGACTAACTTTTGTTTGGGGGGGGAGAGAGATTGGTCAAAAACACAATTGGCCCCAAAATACGTCGAAATGCAATAAAAAAATTCCGCGTGGCGGTTATTTTTCTGATTAAAAAAAAACTCGCATAGCGCTTAGGAAGTTTTGGCCTGTAGTATCCGAGACTGATTTTTTTTTGTGGTCTATAAGCGCTATGCGTTGTTGTTTTTAGTCAAAAAAGGCTTGCCTACGTGGAAATTATTTTATTGCATTTTTAGACATTTTTTTTCGTCTACTTCGTGTCCATTTTTCTTATCTTGACTAATTTTTTTTAAAAAATAGTTTAAAAATATCTTGAAAATCTTAAAAAAGAAATGCCACTAAAAATGTAATTTTTACGCCTATGCGAGCGGTGAAACTGAGCACGACCTTTCTTCTCGGCCTAGCTCATATTGATTTGAGGTAAGTATAATCTCAGGATGTAATCGAGGATTTTTTTTTTTGGGGGTGGGGGGCGGATTTTTGTCGAACGTGATTTATTTTTTTTTTAAGTGTAGCCCTTTTAGACCACGGGGTTGGATTGCCGCGAAAATGGAGCTCGATTAACAATTGTCGACTTTTAAAAACAAAAATTTGATCGCTTTGAATTTCACAATCTTCCAAAGAACATTTGGATACGAATTTCTCTTGATAGTTTACAAAATTATTAATTGTATTATTTTATTTAAATTACCAAAGTAAATTTTACCCCAAAATCTTCAAAGTGTTTGAAATTTCACTCTTTTTGGATTTGATCCCTTTAAAAGTTAAATTCACTCTTGATTTTCAGAGAGTAGTGGTGATCACTGTCGGATTTTGTATTTTTTATTTTATTTATTTTAATCTTTCTTTAGGCAGGGTAGCCCCTTCAATTCTAATGCACTGGTTTCCAAGGAGGCCCGTGCATTTACAATTTCCAAAAAAAATACACTGACAGATAATGCACATACATAAACATACATTATATAATATAAACAATGAAAATAAGACAGGTTTTACAAAACAAGAGGTTTTGAATTTTCCAAGACTCCTGTTCGTAAAATTACATCTAACATCTGCAGAAGGCCATTCCAACTTTTGGTACACGGTGAATGGCAAGTCCTTTTCCTGCTTTATAAGTTCCAGATAGGTGTCAGATAGATCAAAGTTTGTTTGACCTCCTAGTACCGTTGAAGTGAATTTCATGGCAATAAGGACAAATTTGAGATGACAGGTAACCTCCTACGGGCCATCCTTTGACATTTAATTATTATAATTAAACATTTAGGATTAAACCACCTTCATTTAGGTTTTGTTCCATTTCAATGCACCCATCATGTTATTAATTGGTGTTCGATCCTCTGCAGAAGATAAGTCCGAGCTACCTGTGTATGCGAATTGAGTGACTTTAAAAGCTCATTGGGAGAACATTTGTCCAACAGACTGCAGTTAGTCCAAGTTGGGCATGACTTAAGCATTTGCAAGCATGATTAGGATGTCTTTTGGATGAAATGTTTTAACACTTAGTATACCACACGCTTAAAATACAAGACAACATTTCATTAATAAGATTCTGACAAGACATGTGAAGTACAAAAGTTTACACCTAACTACTTATATACATCAACACGATCAATTGTGTCATTATTACAAATATAATGTAACATTTTTAACTTTTCTAACATATCTGATACCAAAAACCATGAACTTGGTTTTTCTTGATTCAAAGTAAGTTGGTTATCACCGTCGATTTCATCCACTTTGCCTAACGGGGTGACCCTTTAGTTATAAAGTGTTTATTTGATTGATGACCTTTACCCCAATGCCCCATCTGAAAAAAAAAACATGGCAATAGTATAATCCGGTTTGATATGAGAAGCTAGACACTGATTTTAAGATACAAGCAATGTTTATAATTAACATTGGATTTTTTTTTAACCCAAATACTTTTAGTAATGAGAGAACGGTAGCGCTTTCTTCAACAATTTGACAACTTCCGGTACAATCTGAGTGGGTGAGGGGATAGTAAGAGATCTGCCATGGACCTTTAACAATATCAGTTTACGGAAGGGTAATCATTGGCGTTAATTGGCCTACCTTTTAGGAGTTGCCATTGACACATGCAATTTTCCTAAAAAAGCAAAAAAAAAAAAACACCAAATAATTTCCTACTATAGCACCATTAATAGGCCCTAGTTTAAGTCAAAATCTGTTGCATTGGTCGTTTTCACCTTTTCGGGTAAATCACACGGATACTTGACAATAATAAAAATGGTGCATTTTGCATATAGGACGCCTTAAATAGTTTTTGTCAAAACTTAATTTTGAATAATGCTTTAGACTTTTGTTTTTTGTTTTTTCTTCCTTTTTATACGGTCCACATCAGAGGGAAAC
>JAMKCH010041844.1:0-25113 GCA_023653785.1 Ophioderma brevispina
AAAATGATTGTTTCGTTAGAGTGATTGGGACGTAGAAACATTAACGAGGGCATCGATGGTAATAGTGAATGAATTTTGTGGGCTTAAATAGCGTCACATTATCTGCATTCAATATCCCGATTTTCTTCTGGCAACTGATTCCTCCGCCCGAACGCCGTTTCATTTGAATGTGAAATCCCGTGACAGGCACAAAAACCCGGACTACTTGATTCAACCGACTGTAGTTCGGTCTATATCTATCCCGATGTGAATGATCTTACTAGCGAGGCGGCCATGGCATTAGCTAACCTATCGTTGCATTTTGTGATTAACAACAACAGATGAAAGTTGGCACAGATGTAGAGAAAGTAATACGATGAACAGATCAAGTCCATTGCACCATCACAATTTGCATCCCGTCGGCAATTTCAAAATGGCCGCCAAAATGACCATTAGGATATATGCTATATTTCACACTGCCTTTACTTATGCCTAGACTCGGCATAAAAATATGCTAAACGTTTATATTACATTGTTTGTCCAATCACAGGCCATTGAAATATGTGTCCCTGTCGGCCATTTTCCAAGATGGCCGCCGAAAATGACCATTTTAGGAGATTTTTGCTTAAATATCCCCCAACACCGACCTTTTTACGACTCTCTATACATGATGAACCTGCAGATAGCTGCTTTACATGGATCGTTCTAATAATTTAATAAGGTAAAAGTATTTAGTGATATTAAAGAATCCTCGTGTTACGTAATTGTTCTGAATACGACTTCGCCATTGTTGCAATAGTTAATTTCAAATTGATGATAATCATAAACATAACATTGTAGTCGCACCAAAGCTCATTAAGTGAGGAAATCTCAAAATAAGTTACCCCAAAAACAAGAAATATCCCTGTGGGTATCAACTGATCTTGCATTGGTAATATCTATTATAGAATCACGTAATTTTTATAACAACAAATTAAGGAAAATCCTCAAGTCCGGAATGGTACCAATTAAAGCATCTCGACAATTTGCTGGAATGTAGTTGACGTTCATCAACATTTCACGACTTACTGGTGTAAAACTCGTAATCACTTTATACAATCAGGATCATGTTGTACATGGGAATCAGACACAAGTAATGATAAACATAGCCTACTTTATTCATTGGCAGTTATTATTTTGATTATGTATTAAGTGCGTTATTAGGAGTTGTCATGCTTATTGGGTGCAACGGCCGCGTGATATTGTGAGCGTGAGATACCAAGTATCAAAAAAAATTCCCCATTCCAATGCTAGTCACAGTTCAGTTCTGGTTCTAGCAGAAGAAATTGTATTAGCTAAGACAACAACATCTGTGTCTACAGTCTGGACAAGTATTTTGCTATGGTATGATGTGTAGCCTGGGCATGTACAAGCAAACATCATGTGCTATCAAGGCGCTTTGTGAGAGAATAAGAAGAGGAGACAGTCATAATCCAATAGGGTTTGCTCAGAACATAGTCACAATCCGTGATAGCAAGAATAGGTTGTTGTTGATCCAACGAGGTTAGATCTAGTAGCACTTTTCCCGTAAAAAAAGGCAGGATCTGCTTCGTGATTTTTGAAAAGTGGCAAACCGCGAAAAAATGGAATTAGGAATTTTAAGGGAATATACCTATCCCTGCCCAGATCACACATGAGACATACGACAGGTAGGGAATATAAATGTATTAGCAGAGCAACAGACCTTAGCATCAAGACACGATGACTGACCATCAAGAACTAGTAGAGCAGTTGTTCCTGAAGTCTCAGAGTGTGTCCTCGTGGAATTCAAGACTTTTCTGTTGGGGGGTTCCAGATTCTGACAATTTCGTTTTATGCAAATGTTTAAAAAAGGGAAAAATACATCCCTTTATATTAATAGCTCAAATTGGATCTTAATAGGGTCCAGAGTGCTGATCCCCATATGGCCTGTGGGGATTGAACACAAGGTCTATCAGTGCTTGCACCCAGCACGAAGATAGTCCACGAAACAGTTATTCTTTGTATACAATTGCAAATGAAGAGCGCCGCTCATTACTGAGTGGTGACGTCATATTTGTGATTTAAAGCATGGGCTATTTCGGAAACTATGAACTTTGTGTTCATGACGTTCGAGAGACCTCAGGTGGTCAAAATTATATGCGCAATGATAATGGGAAAATCCGATATGGTCTCAGCTATCGGAGTTGAATGAAAACATAATTTAAATAAGGGACTTTCCGTTATTAGTGTTGGAGTTGTTTGTGCGGTAGTAACGCTGCGCCATGAGTCAATCCCGAAATCGAGGTTGAAAAGGTAATCCTTAATAATCGCAGATTATGCGCGACATAATGTGACTAGTGAGATGTACTATCTGTGCCTGTATTACTTAATAAAGTCTGAACCCACCGTGTAATCATTGCAAGGTGACATTACTTTTAATAGGTGACATAGCAAAGATGCATGGCTATTTTCCGGCAGTGGAACCAAGTTTGATTTGGGAAATGCAATGGGAGTATTGATGTGTCATAATTATAAGCGCGGAACCGTGTTTGTATCACAGTACAATGTACACACGATTCGGTTGTGTGTACTATTGCAAACGCGGTGAATTCTGAACTTAGGTCAAGTCAGGAATGTATAACACATGCGCGAATTGCCGGCGGTGACTAGCGTCGGGACTTGTAAATAGAATCTTCATACAGGCATAGCAAAAAAAGAGGTGTGTTTGTGTCCAGCCACTACCCTGTAACACATTCATATCAGTGATAACATCTCAATATATCTATGGAGACCCTCCATGAGGATATGATAAATAATTGTGTCGCCTATTGTTTCTGGCCATTTCCACGCCATTTGCTTTATAATACATAGTGGTTAATCAAAGGCGATTACTGGTGTTGTCCGAATTCAGATATTTTTGGCAAACTATATGAGAAAGCACATGATAATTCAAGCACTAGTTCTGTATACAGGTAGAGTCAAAAAGATTTTACACTCGATTTCAGAAAAAATTAAAAATATTTAACAAGTTTAGAAATGGTTTTTTATACACAAAAAACAATAGTACATTTATCTTCTCTCATGGTAAAAGAAATCTAAATTTTACCTTTTCGCATAATTGGGGTATGGTAAATTGACGGAAAGCCGCCAAAAACCATATTGGCCACGGTTGCAATTTCTTCACGTCAACAGAAGCAAAAGCTCATTCAGGACTGTATATGAATGCGTAAAACTTTTGTATTTTGTTCGAAAGTAACTATTCCCCCCCCCCCCCCTTTAATCCGTACAACTGGTCATTGAATAATATTTCTTAACATGCTTTAAATGACTAGCTTACCATGGGTATGGGGGAAAGGGGAGGCATGTCCCCACCGCCTGATGGGCCTTACCAGAAAAGAAAGCTTAAGCTAGCGGTAAAACAGGAAAGTGGGAAAAAGGACAATCAGAAAAGGAGTAGAGAAAGGACGGAAGGGAGGAAAAGAGTCGAGATGCCAAGGCAACGGAGGTTCAAATGTCGTAATGTCCAAATATCGATTCCCAAAGTAAACACCCCTCCCTCTCAGGTTCATAGGCGTCGGTGGAAAAGTGGGTCCACCGGCTGTATTGCACCGATTGCCGAAATATTTTCATTCAGTATTCCATGAAAAGAATATGTGAACAATTTTCGAAACATTTATGGAAGTAATGCTTCAAATTTGGGTTAAGATTCCATGATTTAGTTAGTAATTTCAGAATAATGTAATAAGTTTTTTACATTTTTATAAAAAATACGAAATTAAAAAAAAAAAAAAGGGTATCAAAGCAAGCAAGAATGTCACGATGTACTTGTGTAGACTCATCAAGTCCCTTTGTGGCCAAATTCCACCACAGTGATTCCGTGGACAGAGTGAAATGGTTAACTATCTTTAAGTTAGCATAACTTCGCAATGAAATTCAAAATCAAAATTCTAATTTCTCTAGTAGGTGAAATAATCTATTTTTTTATATGTTCGGTCGTTATCTTTGTACATTTTTCACTGGGGCTGTAAAAAATTCGAACAAAACCGAGTGTATCTGGTCTTTTTGACTCACCCTGTATATGTCACACTTTTTAATGTAATGTCCTTCTATCCCAAAAGCAGATATGGGCCCCTTGACCACTACACTTCCCGAGGCAAGACGTGTGAATTACGAACTGTAGAATTCATGTTAAAGTGAAACATGGCTTATAATCAATAAAACATGGTTACTGAGTTATCCATTTTATTCCGTTAGAACGGTATCACCGATGACTTGTGGATACGCAAAGACGAAGACTTTGATTATTTTTGGCAAGGATGTTTGTCTAGGATATTTAAGAAATAAAGACCATGCGATTTTAAACTCGCAACCTTGCTCACCCATTAATTTGCACAAACTCTTCAATTTCCCTATTTTGTCAACAACTCAAAAGGTAATCATCTTATTATATCAAAAGTATATACATTTTAAAAACTGAGGCCATAAGAAAGCTCACTACCTTACAATAGCATTTTATGTACAGGTGACCTTGAAGATATACATGGTGAAACAAAATTTCATATCATGCACAAAATCTTCTATAAATCTCAAAATGAAATGTAATCAATTGACATTGCACTTTTTTTTCAATTACAAACTCATTATTTGGACAAGGAACAGTGTCAACTATCAACTGATACACAACTGTAATTCACAATTTGTTTGGTAACCTTTTTTAGTACAAGGTGATCCAAAATTTGTCACAAAAGTTCAGATAATTCAGCCAACACATTTTAACCACCTTCAAAAACAAAATAATACGCATATTTGAATTTCTCTTCAAACTTTCAGACAATATACCTTGACTATAGTAAGATACTAATACGTCCCAGGTTACATGCTCAAACATTTGGAGAACGTTTTGCTGCTTCTTGTATTACTTGTATACAGTTTAAATGGGGAATGTTTTAGTATCTCACTGTCAAAAGTTAAATCCTCTTCTGAGGACCGGATGAATATAATATGATGTTTATTCATAATGTCTTAGAAAGATGATAAGCTTTCCTTTTATACCAAATACTTAACATCCACCCATTTTTGAGCAACGTTTTGACATTTTTGTAAACAGAGATGCAAAATTTCCCATAGAGTGTGTACAGGCGAGCCGCTTCTGCCCCCCGTCCACCCTCGTACGTTGGCCGAGTTGATTTGGTCATAATTCTGTTGGGTATTCAAGATAGCATAACAAACTTCAGCAGATATTAATTAATCTTTCGCTTTTGGAAATGAATAATCAAAATCACTTCAAAATATTCGTACTTCAAAGAGATGACAAGAAAACCAAAAGTTTTGTAGTGACGCCTCCACCCTTTTTAGGTGTTTGTTGAGTTCCAAAAACGCATGGACACCAGTATATGGTTGCAAATTTAACTAGAACTTCGCGGTTCCGCTTCGCGCTCGCTATATTCAAAGAATATATGCTGTGGGCCGCCCCATGACGTTTGACCCTGGCACGTGACCTTTGATCCATCAACATCTGAGGGATCGATGGTGCACCTATGACCCAGTTTTTTGTTCCAATTGACCTTCAAGTTTTCAATTTAGATCATTTTAACATTTTTAGGCCCATTTTTTTCAACTTGACCTCACATAACCTTTGACCTTCACATGACCTTTAACCTCACAACGATGAGGGTTCCCATTGTGCATCTATGACAGAGTTTGGTTCCAATTGAAGTTTCAACTTTTCAATTGAGGTCAATTTAAAAAAAACTTAACAATTATTGCACACACATCCACACAAACACACATACATACACATCGCACAACGGTTGCTAAGTGGGTCCCTGCAGCTATAGCTGGCGCCCCAACAAATAGCTGTTAAGCTAAACATGCCAGTAATGGCTTTATTTCTTGAGTATATCTGTGACGGTTACTTAGCAAGACACAAACATATTATTTGAAAGAAGTTTTACATGATCTGTATGTATTATCTTTAAATAACCAAATGAAAAAGCTTTTTGGCGGCCTTTTGAAAGATGAATGTTTTATTTAACTTATCCCTTTATCTCCATAAACCTTGTTGTCAAATCAATTTAATTGTCTCTTAATATTTTCAGACCATTAAAAATCACCTTTAGGCATCATGTAACCGTTATTTTAAAATTGTATGCATGTGATAAACAAAAAAAAGAACTTTTGCTTTGGTGCGGCCATTTGGAAAATTGCTGCCAAAGCAACCCGTCAGGGGTAAAAATCGAAGTGGCTCATGATCTCGATATTTAAAGTATATATATCACTCTACTTATATACAAAAAAAAATCCCTTGCTTTTAATCACTAAATGCACGATTGTTACATATATTTTATTTTGCTGCCTCGCTTACAGCAATTAAAAGATAATGAACTATCGTTCTTTCTGATGATACCACATATTTTAGATATGTCTTACTTACAAAATCAAATGGGCGGACACAATCAGGGCCAATTTTTTTTGACTCACCCCTGATTAAATAGGAACTTTCATGGTATTCATAATAATATTTCCTATTTTTTGAAAACACAACTTTCTATCAATCTGAAACCTGTTTCACATCAGGATGACCTCATTTGATGACTTTGATCATTAGAATCTCAAAGTAGCTTCCACGTCATGGGAGAGGATGGAGGTGCTGCACTTTATGTTCATGATTCTATTTCATATTACGTTCGTGATGAAATTTTAAAACTATTCAAATTCCCAGTGATCATGATCATTCTGAATCACTTTTTATAGAAATTAACCTCCCAAAACAGCAAGAATATTATTATAGGTAATATTTATCGTGCACACCGTACTGATTCTGACTTATTTGTTCTGATCTCTCGAATCCCTCCACAAATATTCCGCTGAAAATAACACTGTTATATCTCTGGATTACTCCAATCGGTAATGTTTACTATTGTAATATAAATTCGGGAATATCAACATTCGAAATTTTCAAAATCATATCATTCCCATTGATTGGAATTTTATTAATGATTTACTCATTTTCTATATTTTATGATTACATTTTCCTTTGAAAAACGCCGTTCCGGTCGTCGCAGTACACCACGTACACCTGGATAACAAAATGTATACTCAAATCTCGCTTCATCGTAGAAAGGTTTTATAAACATTATTTTCCGCCATCCAATCTAACAAATCTGCATGATTATACGGCTTTATCGAACATACTTACTTCACTCATTAGAACTCTAAAATAATGTCTTATACATAGAAATTAAATGATTGCAAATATAATTACTAGCAGACTTGGAAGGTTTGTCAATGAGGTTCTCGGCCGTAAGACATAACATCTTCATCAAATGTTTACTCGATAATATAATGATTTCTTCAGATCCCCAAATCATGCAAACCAATTTAAAATTACTTCATTAACATGGCCCGAATTTAGCAAATGAAATTAATTAATTGTTGTCAGCGAGTTTCAGGATACTTAAATTGCAATTCAATCAAACCGATTAATTGTTTTCCTGTTCCCTAATAATAGCATGAGGTAATCGATATTTGTTAATTCTCTAAGACGGCACAAGTCACGGATTTGATGAGAATAAAATCAGATGTAATTAAATCATTGGTACTTTATGCCGCTCCACTCACATATAGTATTAATCTTTCTTTGTATTTCTTTTCTTGTATTGTTTCCAACTAAATTAAAATTGCTAAGATTACTCTATTTTTCAAGTGGAAATGCCCATTTGTTAAATTAATAGACCTATTTCTGTGTTCCTAGTTTTTCTAAAATATTTGACGCATTGTACATAAAGGATTGTATAATTTTATTATTTCGGCATAATTATACTCAATAATTCTCAATTTGGTTTTCGTCCAAATCGATCTACCTATATGGCACTCTTACGTGCCTATAATAAAATTGCCGAAGATCTTGATAATAAGATGCATGTACTTGGTATATTCCTGGACCTCTCAAGGGCTTTCGACACTATTAACCGTGACATCCTCTTATCCAAGCTCTTTCATTATGGTGTTCGAGGATCAGCCTTTGAGTGGTTCAGGAGTTACTTATCTGGTCGTTTTCAGTTTGTATCTTATAATAATTCATTTAATTCATCAAATATGGAAATTTCCTGTGGTGTCCCACAAGGCTCTATTTTGGGACCTTTACTTTTTATTTTGTACATTAATGACATCGTTAATTCCTCAAACTTATTTTCTTATTTTATTTATGCTGATGATACCAATTTACTGACTTCACATGAAAATTTCTCAGATCTTGTACTTATGGTCAATAATGAATTAATTAATATCTCAAACTGATTTAAAGCAAACAAATTATCTCTCAATATTGACAAATCTAATTTTATGATTTTTAGAAATAGACATAGTAAGCGCTCATATCCTAACGCAGGTATTAACATTGACAATGATCCAATTAATAAAGTTTCTCACACTAAATTTTTAGGAGTTATTTTGGATGAATGTCTTCTTACTTGGAACATGCATAATACTTATAATATTGTGTCCAAATATTCTGGTATTCTTTTTAGACTAAAGCACACATTACCAATTTCTACTATATTTTCTTTGTATAATAGTTTAGTATTACCACACATATATTATTGTAATATAATATGGGCAGATCCAAACAATTGCAATTTAAATTCTATTCATGTTAAACAAAAGAAAATCATTCGTCTATGTAGTAACTCTGATTATCGTGCTCACACCCCTCCTTTATTTTTCCACTTGAATACCCTAACTATTCACGATATTCACAAATTTTATAAAGCTATATTTATGTTTAAGTATCAAAACAATTTGTTGCCTGAGTTTTTTGACGATTACTTTGCAAAGGGAACAGCTCTTCATGGATATGGAACCAGATATTCGAATTTGTTTCGACCCTTTAATTTCCGTACCGATCTGGCTAGGAATACAATTCGAACTCAGGGTCCCCTTCTATGGAATAGCATCCCCAATATATAAGGGACTCTCTTTCTGTTAATCAATTTAAATGTAAATATATATTTCTTACTACAATATAGAATATTTAATGGACTTATCATTATTATGTAAAACTTTTTCCAATATATTGATGTAAATTTAGTTTAATCCTGCCAACACACTGTTTGTCCTCACATGTCCTTGTTTTGTCTTGTCGTCACGTTTTTGTTTTGACTGGTCTATTTTGTGTCTTTTGTCTTGCACTCTACCTCATTAAGGTTTAAATTGTACTTTTGTTCGTTAAGGGCGTTAAAATCTCGAGCATTTGGTGATTAACCTCCTACCATATTATATGTCTATTTTGGTTCTATTAAGATAATTGGAATAACAGAAACTCCCGGCTCCTAAATCCATTCGCTCAATATCTCAAATGGTGAAATCGGGATTTTACGAAATGGGGAAGGAAAACGAAACACGGCCCAGATATCAAGCATCCAAAGGGATATGAAACACCATGAACCCGGATTTTTGAATTAGGACTTCATGTTAATTATGGCATAAAGTTGCATGATTGGTCAGCTGCTTGGTTGCCATGGCAACCTTATCCGAATTCGGATCCACGGTTTTTGCTCTCTTGTACCCATTCACCTTCTACCCAAGTATGGTGAAAGATACCGTAGGCAGTTACATTTGTTCCCGCGTTTGGCCATCAGAGGCCCTGTCCTTACCAGGGCAACAAATCAAATACTTCCCATTTTCAACTTTGCACATGAGCTACAAACAATATGATATTCCACATGCATTTCAGTAATCTATTAGAAAAATCCAGAAAATTCAATCCAGGTTGGGTGAAAAAAACCTAGACCGTTTAGGGGCCGTGACCTTAAATATGCCTTGCTCTCCATTGACATATTTGTAAAAGGTGTATCTTTCTGTACTGAGTAGCCACAGAGTGGCGTATTGTGGGTAAAGCTTTTTCCCTTGGATATAGAAAAAGCTTCATAACTTCGCAAAGTCTTTTCCTCTAGAGTGTACCTGCTTACACGGAAGGCTAATGGTCTAATGCACAATACATTATGAAAAAGTACAAAACTGACTACCATGCATACTCCTATACAGTTCACATGCGAATTTCAGAATGAGTTTCGCTATAAATGTCTGTCCAATCGTTTGGAAGGACTTCCACATTCGAATCTTTACGTTAGTTTATTTTACATTAACCTTCCAAAGATTTCACATCATCAATCCAAACAGTAGGGAACAAGTTTACGTAAATCATATTTGTGAAACATTGAATGTCAATGCGAGTTGAACGGAAGATCTTAGTAAATACGTCATGATGGAAGAACAAAACTATTATCACCGCATTAGAGACCGACATATTTTCAACTGCATTACAAATACATAAACCATGAACTCATAACTATTGGATGTGAGAGAGTGCGATGCTATATGCCTCAGAGGAGTAGTTTTCTTTCCACATGCAATTTCGTTCAATACATTTTATTACGAGATTGATATTTATCGTTCATATTTTTTTTTATTTTTAGGTACTTTTGCGCTATAAACTTTTGTGACAACCATTGAAAATGTGTATTGGAAGAAATTTGCCTTGTGGGAAGAATACTATAACTCCTCTTATATGACCCTATGTATTTTCTTGCTTTATATTTTTCCACAGCGATATCCACCCCATGAGGCCTTGTTAAATAAAAGAGCAAGGACCATACGTGAATCGAAAGCGTTAAGTGTTTTAATGTTGTATACACTCAGTAGAACATATTGTTCCAAAAGAGATTAACCCTTCTTTGCATATATTTCAGGTAAAATTAAACACTCTTTCCCATTTGATAGGGAAGTTCAAACAACTTATTATCATTGCGTACACACATTTTTGGCATAGCGTTTACGGTTTTTACTATTTTTCAAGTTGCCCATACGTAAATATCTTCGTCCCTTGTTTTGTTGACAGCTATGCCGATTTCGGAGAATTATATCTGCCGCAACTGAATTGCCAGCATGATATCAATGGTGTCATTGAATTCCTTGACTTAAAAAAAGGGGTTAGACAACCAGAATTTGCCTCTACGAATCTAAGGGACCAAGATATAGGCAAACACCTATGTTCAACGTGGCGGCCATTTGGAAAATTCAAGAGGGATTGCCGCCAAATGAATGGTCCAGCATTGTAATCAATGGTCTGCATTGATTCCGTGACCTTAAAAAATGGGTGTATACACCAGAATTGCCTAACGGTCTCGGGGACAAATATAGGCAAAAGTAGTTTACGGGGGAGGTCCATCCCTGGTATTAACGCCGCTAAAGAAGGGGGACCATCATGACACAAGATGTGATAAATTTAGTTCTCAGACTTGAATTTCATTATTTGTTTTGGGGAATGAAAAAAGAGTTTGAGACAAAACACAAAAATGCCTGCCATGGGTTTGCATTTGTGCAGTACAATCGGTATTATATTAGCATAAGGCAAATTGCACGATGAATCGACCCGTCTATGTCCCCGATTAGAATCGCACAGTCCAGTTCCATTCATTCAAATCACACGCATTTGAATTGGAAATTTAAGAAAAATGGGGACTTGTTTGCACCAAAAATAGCGATAATGATTTGAATAATTATATACATTATCAGATTTGGAAAAAAGTAATTTACCTTGGGATACTTTTTAAAGCTAATGTTAGTGAAAATGCCAATGGTATTGACAAATTAAATCAAGATAAGCCACATTTTGAGGGCCGCCCAAAATTTTACAAAATAATATTGGAAGGAATTTGTGTAATAGAATATTAATATCGGAGATCTCCAAAAGTAATTCAACGGCTGCTGGAAAACGTACTTTCAATTACTGAAAAAGCCGGGAATGGTTGCCAAGTACGTGTATATGGTCATCCATTACAAACAGGCCAGTTGGTGGCCAGTTTAGTGAGACCGCACTATTTCTCAATGCACGGACAGAAATTTGGCGTTTTGCAGCTCCGTCGTTAAATTGCAATCGGGGAATCCCAATTCTAATTAATTACAAAATTCTTTTATGACAAATACGCACTTTTGAGCATACTCGTATAGCAGGTATAGTTTAGATAATTACCACATATGTGCAAGTTTTCAAATTTAAAATGGAGGCAGTGCTCTTCAAAGAATGTGCTGGTATTGCGTTTAAAAGTTGTGAGTATAGGGGAGAGCAAGGATAGTTTAAGGAGTTTTGAAACTACGTCTGATTTTATAGGACTTCGTCCTATAAGTTTAAAGGGGCTTGGCTTCCAGTTCCTCTTTACACCGGGCTGAAAATGAAAAATATCGATATCTCTAGAAACTTTCACTAATAAAAGAATTTTTATATAAATAAAGAACTAAGCTCTTCTGCCAAAATCTTCGCAAGGCCCCATCACCAAATATATGAGATACATAATAATATAGGCCGTGCTATGACATTAAGAGGGCACATGTGAGTTCAGTGGATCAAGAGCTCGCCTCATAAAGCATAAGGTTGTGCGTTTCCAGCCCGCTGTAGCCACGGGTTGTGCACTGGCAAGGGGCACCTTGACCTCGCTGCCTCTTTAAACCCAGGAGTATAAATGGGTACCAGCATATGCTGGGAGTGCAAAACACAAGACTCGCTTGCGGGGGAGTGGAGACCACTCCCCCCCCCCCCCAGATGATGGAGTCTGCCCAAACGCCAAGACAGAGAGATGGACATACACTACGCGCACCATTTGCATTGAAATTTACTGAAACATTATTTTCTGATTGACGTAATTGCGACGTTCGAGATGTGGCCGTGGCGTTTGAGATTACAGATCAATGGGACAGACTGAGTAGAAATGTTTATTTGGGACAGGTTCGAGCTGGTCGTACCTCAAACATATCTTCAGCACCGATTTTTTAAAAGCTAATATCGCACAAAGTGGTGAATGAAGGATAAAAAACCTCAAAATGACCTAGAAACAAAATGGTCTTCTCCCCTTTTTGCGACGTATCGAAAGATGATGGATTTGCATTAACCCGGAAAGTTTTGGTAGGCTGTTTTGATTTTGTGTTCTTTTTGTAAGCCAAAACAACATTGCAGTGGTTTCAAATATGATCCAGCCAGAGGAGGGTACAATGTCTGGCTGCTTCACTGAATTATGCAAGGTCCTTGAATGAGATTGTTGCTCCAAAGGTGGGCAGACCAAGAATGTTCCATTATATGTCGGTGCAGTTCCGCCTCACAGGTAGGTCCTGAATTGATTTCCAGCGAGCACACTTCTGCAGGAAAACCTTTAGATCGGCCGGTGCTGGTTCTCAATCTGTTAAACATCGCTCAGGCAATGGGGCGTCAGCTGTTTTGTTTTTTCCCCAGGTGAAGAGTGCTCACCAGTTCAATACCAATAGATGGTTGATAGCACTTCTTTCTTTCAAACAATTAAGACGACTCCTTAGAGTCTGTTTCAAGGAGTGGGACTTTGCTGAAGAAACTCTCTCTGGATTTAGGCGGTTAACTGGCCCCCTGTCCCGAACATTGGGTGTTCACATTAATATCTTGGCAGCTACGCTCTTGGCATTCTTGCTACACTACGACGGATTCTATGAAGCAATTTCTGCTAGGATGTATAAGTTGTCCGTTGGTGTTGCGAATACATCCTTTGATAAGCCGACAGGAAGCATTTAACGCTAGATCAAGTGCGTTTCTTGCATGGGTGGATCTTGCCCATACAGGGCAAGCAATACTCTGCACATGATTACCACAGGGCAAGTGCCGTCGATCTTAAAGCAGTGGGCGATCACCCCATCTTTGCCAGTAGTTTTGTAAAGATGTTATTGCGTGAACATACTTAACGCTGCTTCGTTTTCTTGAATGTGGGTCTTAATAAGATGAGAATGCGGTCAAAGACAAGGTAACCCTAGTGAACCGTATTCATCTCATGCTCCAGGGGTGTTCAGACCAGGTTACTTTAAGCTGACACTTTGGCTTCAGGGTTGCGTATATGGAAAACACCCCACCTGTGTCTTGGATGGATTTGCACGTAGGGTGATTTTTCCTTATAATAAGAGTGAGTTCACCAAGCTTTGGAGAGTCTCTCTTCGACCACTGTGAAGTCTGCATCTTGTGCGCTAATTCCAAGATCGTCTGCGTAGATAAAACGACGAAGAGGTGCGATACGCTCCTTCGGGGTAGTCCATTCCTTTTGAGCCTACGCCAATCGGGTTCTTCTACGCTTCTAGCTGCGCAAAGAACATCCTTTTGCAAGCAATCCTTGGATGAACTCAGTCAAGTGGTCTAGTTCCTCGGTGGGTTTTCCAGAATCTGTGATTAACAGGGTCATACGCTCCTGATAGGTCACGAACACGACTCCGGTTCCCAAACCCTTCTCGAAACCATTTATTTATTTTTTCAGGTATAAAAAAAACAGCTAACCAAAGCAGCAATGCTGAAAAGCGTTAGCTTTAAATATTAAAATCAAATATACATAAGATATAGATAATTTTTTTTTAAAGCTCAAAATATACAACATTTTAAAAAAGAAGATACCAAAATAAGACATTTAGAATATATATAAAAGGTTTCCAGTCAGACTGGGTAGATTCAACAACATCATGCTTTACAGTTCCGTTTCATAAGGCCAGAGGTCCTCACTCTTGGCACCATATAATAAATCATTCGGCAATGATTTAAGTTTCAGTATGACATTACAATGTGACCGTGTTTGATTTGTGATCAATAGCATTTAAGCTGTTTGTAAATCCTTTCTGTAATATAATTATATGTCTATACATGGTATTTTGGGTAGTTAGTGCATTGTACAGACTGTCCCAAAAAAAAACTATAAATCAGAGATTAATTTTTTTGGCAAAAATTAAGTTCATCTCAACTAGACTTTAACTGATTCTTTTTAGGAGTGTTCCAGCTTTCATGAGACTTTTGTTTGTGTAATTTGGGGGTCTGGGTTAGGAGGTATGGCTAATTATCTGAGACAGTGAAAAAACGGTTGGGCCAGTTTCTGATATCAACAAAGTTGACATTAAAAATACAACTTCAAGACATCTTATGAAAATGAAAGCAAAAAAACGGTATTAAGTGATGATTCTTGTGATATAACATAATTTAAACTATAAGGCGCAAATTGGCAAAAATAACATGTAGCACGGGGAAATTCAATTTAAAACAGTCTTGTTGTCTCAGCCTTACTCCAGTTTCAGCAGAAGGTAGAACCATAAAATAACTGTTGAAAGGAAACTGAGACTTTTGAAAACCAACCATCCTTTCCTATTGCTATCTTGTTAGCTTCTTTATTATGTTCCTCTGGCATCTTGGAGGCAATGGGGAATAGGGAAGTGGTAAAATTTGTCCCTCTACATGAGGGTTTCTCCACACATTGTCCCATACGAATGTGGCTGTTCCGTAGTTTCAGCAGTCACAATCACCAAATTCCGAATTTCATGATTTTTGTCCCACTGAGAGTGAGTCCCCTCAATTCCCCACAGCATAAGTCCTGCGTGCTGTCATGTTTGAAAAACATTATATGATTAGTTCAATGCAAGATAATACCATTCATTGTGATCTGTACAATCTATGAAAAACGGTTTAATCACATGTGCTTACACATTAAAACCTTTCGTTCTTGAAGCTTCAAATGAAACTGGCCCAAGTGTATTATCTTTGTGTTCAATTACAATATCTCGTAAAGTCCATCAAATTGGTGGAATAAAAGCGAGGATTAGCGTCTGATCTTTTGACAAAAAAGTCAAAATATCTCGCAGAAATGCACAGTTTATATTTTTTTACAATTTTTAGTTTGATTGTAGAGTTTGTATTGGGACAGTCTGTAGTAGACGTTTTCATCTTCATCCACTTCCAGCTTCTGATGAGTGAGGGCCTTGGTCCTTATGACAACAGATCTGTAAAGCATGAGTGTTGAATCTACCAAGCTGTAACCTTATTATGTCAAGCTCCAATTTTGGTTGAGCACTTTACTTAACGATGTTCACACTTTACTGGATTAAAGAATTTAGAATATACAAACATGTTAAAACAAGTAAAATTCAAAGGAAAGAGCAAACATAATAAAGAACATATATGTAAAGCACAATTTAATTATAAGGGTTGAGTTAACCACTGTATTTAGTTTTTGAATGACAAATTGGATATTTGGAGTTCTTGTAACGATTAATAAACCATTTTTGGGAAGCATCAAATCTTGTTTTTTCCTGAGGTTTGAAATAATACTCTTTTTCTTTAGGCAGCATGTGACGATGTCCTGTCATAATGGAGGACCTGCTGACCAATTCAGAACCAAATCCTCCCTTCGCCGGGAAGGCTAGTGATAGTAAAAGAACGTGAGAAGCATCTTCATAATGTCATGTGATATTCTTTTCCCAAGTATCATCCGCAAGCGTGTTTTTTGAAAACATCTTTCCAATTGGAAATACTGTGTTTTTTGAGACTTTGAATCCAAACGCGCAGCTGTTCGAGCAAGGGGCGGATATAGATCTAAATATATGGTCAGCATGTCCTCAACAGGAGCTCAAACCCTCTATTGTGAATATAGCAGAACAGCCGTTGGCTAGCCTAGATATCATGTTTTTAACTTGTAGGTCCCAACCTAATTAGGTTGATAGAAGATCAAGCAACGTATGTTATTAAAATGTTTAAGAATCTCACCACACTAAGACAGCAGGGGGATACTGGATTGGTGTTCATAAGTTAAATGTAGGACATGGCATTTGGAAGGCTGAGGAAGCACACTTTTTCTTACACCATCATCAAGGGTAGTGGGATGTATTGAAGTTGTAGGGAGAATCGGACTTAACATTGACAATCTCGCCAAGAGTGAGCTCATCACACAAATTTCCAACGGGAATATGTAGTTACAGCAGCATCAGTGACCACGACAATGAAAATTACCAGGCCCCCAGTTGGTACCTTGAGGGATACTGCAGGTGATGGTTTTAAATTTGAAAGATGCCCCTAATCTGACGCACTGAGTACGTTTGTGGTCAAGAAAAACTACAGAGGTTGGAATTATGATGGTCTCACCGGAGGGGGTGATTTAGTACGACAACATTATGCTTTTTACGGTCATCAAAGCTTTGGTAAAGTCCACAGTACACAGAGTGCCTATTTTCCCGGATTATCAATCCTGAAAACAACAGTGTTGCGAGTCAACAAGGTAATGCGTCGTACTGGTTTGCTAAATTACCATATGTCTACAGTCCAGCTATTTGAAGAAAAATCGTCCTAAGCCAATTAGCTAAAAAAGCTTCGAAGACACAACCTAAAATTTTTGTTAGCGCAATAGGCCGTAGTTCGTTAGCATTAGTGGGTTTCTTAACCTTCGCATTGGATAATGGACTGATGTCTTCACACAGATGGGAATGAACCCTCCTGAAGGCAGGCATTGAATATCTCACAAAGCGGATGAGAAAGTTCAAATGAGAATTCTTTGATCAATTTGATGGTAATCATAAGGTGACCAGCCTTGAGAGGGTAATAGGGCGGGTAAACATTCCACTCTGAGTGGAGGAAGCTCACAACAAACAGCAAAATGGTTAATTCAATTTTTCGGATTGATCTTCACAGTATGACCCAATCTTGAGATATCAAAATCACCAGACTGGTGTATGACCTGTTAAATTCTTAGATTCTTGTGCCAATTTACCAGTGAGATTTGTTACCCTCAAGATTATCTGTATAGAATTTTATTCTTAGACCTGTTTCTGATTACATACTCTCTATTAATCCTTGGACTTATTTAATATACAGACGTGTTAGCGGGACAAAACTTTTTCTGGATTTAAAATTAATAAGTCAGTAAAAAGACTTAGTTAAAAAATCCTTAAGATTTACAAACAAAATCTACAAATGACTAAACTCAGTCCATAAGCAAATGAGAGACTTATGTTTAAGTTACCGACTTTTCAAATCCAAAAGGTTTTGACCCGCTAACAAGTATTCTTAGATTTAAAAATAAGTCCAAGGATTTTAGAGAAGTACCACCTTTATTCGAAGTTCTGCCACAAGGCTATATTCCCTTTTGAAAGCTTGTTGGGTGGTCAATTAGCCTCCATTCTATCATTCACCAAATCAAAAACCCACCAAAATTGATTTATCACTACTTCTAAGTTTAATGTTTTAATAAAAGCTTTCTTCAATATTTAGTTCAGGAGGTATTCCAATGTGTGCCATTTCCACCTGAAGCCCCTCCTCTCCCATCTTTCTTGAGTGATAAACGGCCAAAGTACCTTATGCAAGAATCACGAAGAGGTCTGGACGGTTATCCTCTTGGCACTAGGTTGCTGTTTAAGCGGTCTCCAAACAACAACACAGTGGTAACTCTTACCTAAGGGAGAGTGCTTTTCAGGAGTCGTGAGTGATACCACTGTTCAGTTAGTATCTTATCAAGACACTTTTTTTATGAGTAGGAACGTTTACTATTTGAGTAAAGACAAGTGATTTTCCAATGTTCAGTGTTAAGCTAATTAAGTCCCTAAGATAGCAATGCTGAACTATTATCTCTGGTTCTAATGTTACTCCACAGTGGTAACTAGATGATCAACCAGTAAGTCAGCATGGGGTCACGTGGGATAATACACTGTACCAACGTACCAGAGAAGCATCCTCGATGTGTTGAGTAGGTTGATTACTTGACTTGTTGTTGATTTCCTGGCCGGAAACCAGCTTGTTCTGGTATGAGGTGTTCGTCGTCTATCACAGGTGCGATGCGATTGAGCAGGAGACATTTAAAGGAGCTTGTATATATGGTCTGAGTGGTATTGGTCGATAGCTCTTGGATTTGATGGATCTTTCCCAGGTTTTGGAAGTGCCATAACATGTGCTTTCCGCCAAGTCTTTGGGAACTGTTTGTTGGTTTAGTTCTTCTGTATACTGGGTCAATTCAGAGGGGGAAATTAAGTATCCCTCTGTTCTTCCATAGGCCTAGTCACCAAAGGTTACACAAATATAGTACACTTAATTTAAGTAAAACAACATTTAAATTTACAGTATATAATATTTAAAAATCAATCAATTAGACCTAAATAAAGTTAACACTGCATACAAATAATATTACAGTATATTAACAAACTGGCACATATCATACGGCAAAATTTAAAAGCATAAGGACACTGAACAGGAGCGTCAAATTAACATATTTCAGATAGCATTATTATATATTAATTTAAAAACATTAAATTTTAAATTAACAATCCAATCATTGCACCAACACATCACAGCAATTCATTAATTCAAAAATTCAAAATTGATATTTTTAATTAATTAAGTGTTTATAAAAATAATGTACAGTGCACTCACTTTCCCCTACATTCCAGAACCGGCGATCCGACATCCTGCCAGGCACAAAAAAACCAAAACAACACACCCCCAAAAGACCCAGCACCATTTTCTGGGTCCAGACTCAAGGATGGTACAGGGACTGACTAACGGCCTGCGGACATTAGTCCCAAATAGAAGACCCAAAGCAGGAGGGACCAAATCCCTCTGATCCACGACCGGCCAACATGCGACTCCGTCCAAAAGTGTAGAGGGACGAGAATGTAATGTAATATTAATGAAGTAATGAACATAACCAATTTGTAATAATAATGATATAACGAATAATAAATGTCATCATAAATATGATTTAATTAATTTAATAAATTAAAATACAACAATAAATAAATAAATCACTAAGAATAGAACATGTTTGGCTGCAACAATCACAAAATTCCAATTTTATTTTCAAACACTTGACCCACGAGAGTATAATGGCTGTTTATGGACATGACATAGACGAATGATATTGCGTTTTAAATGCTGCAATGATTGAATGGCAAAGGTGATATAATTGAAACAGGGAGTCGATTCCACGCAATGGCCCCTCTGTATTGAAAGGGCGCCTCCGTATCAAGCGAAAGCCTAATTGGTCTGATTTTCCCAAATGGAACTAGAACGAGTATTTACTTGTGGTTAGGCCCCAACCCGAGTAAAATGATTGCACATAGCAGCTGGTCGCCCTGCCCCTGACTCATTTAAAAACAGCTCTCGTCAGTTTCTGTCCATTTTCCCTATTGCACTGTGCACACAGTGCATTCACTAGGCCTATGACCTTTCATGCGTACTCTTGCTTAACGCATAGGACATTAGAAAACTCACGTCGTTGCGAAGAAAATGCTCCAAGAGATTTTCTTGGTAGAAGCGCTAATTGTAGAATTATATCATCAATAACATATTGAATTTATATGAAGATTATCAGAAAAATCTCCCGAAAATGGTTAATATTTATAAAGAGTGGTATTTTGGTAGGGTATAATGCCTAACTCCATGGCAAAATCACCAGTGATTGCTGATCAGATTCAGAGTGTGGCCATGGACAAAAACGGTTAGACCTATACTCTCGCGTAGAAGCCTGACAACCGATAATCTTATTCTGTAAAGGGGGATGTAAATTTTGGTTGAACATACGTTGCTGAAACAGATCCGAAACGACCATTTTTAATATTATAAATAAGGCTGTCCAACATGTGTAAAAACAGGCCTACGCGCCAATTTTATGCCACCGTGTGTGGGTAACGGCTCATCCATTAGCATGTCATTGATCAGTAATTGTATGGTGCCCTGTGAAGTGTGATTCATTTACATACGATCAACTCAATGAATGGATTCCTGTCACATGATTTGGTTGGGTGGGCAAAAGTCGAGGGCCGTTTTACAGTGGACACTAACTGCACTATGAAATTCAGTATGGTAATTTCTACGTTTTTCCAAAGTAATCCAACCCATTTTTGTATAGGTTAGTCTGAATATGGCCCTGGCTGATCTTATTTTGCCGCGCTCCAATTCTTTCACAGCAGTTTTTTAACTGCAGGTTTCCCAAACAATATCACAGGAGTCAATTCTGGAAGGAGGAAGGAATTATGGAGAATTGTAAGGCTTTCCTGGGTCAAGTATTTCCTTATTCTGTAAAACACCACCAATATATTTGCAACATATTTACAAGTAATGTGGTCAACATGAATGTTCCATGATAGTTTTTGAATCAAAATAGCAACCAAGGTCGTTAAAAAGAAGGCCCTGTTTCACCAGTTGTCATCCCTGAATAAATCAGAGGGGCAGCTTTGTGAGTTTATATATGAACACAAAGATCATGTGCTTTTGTTTTTTGTAGTATCAGGTGAGCAATGGGTCTCCTGCCACCCATTGGCCAATTTTACACATGTTTCCGCGCTGAGTTTTTCAACCAGCTCGTTAACTGATTTCCCGGCGCAAAACCACTGGCGTGTCATCTGCATACAAATTAACTTTGACATATTGAGACACTATTGAGGGGTGAGCTATTTATTTACAATGTGACTAAAAGAGGGCCAAGATGGAACTCTGTGGTAGCAACCAAATTGACACTTGCCATATCTGAGTGGGGTACCTACTCTAGTCATTTGCCTTCCCTTGTTGGGATAGATAAGGTTGGCACCAGTCAAGCTCCATACCCATTACTCCAAACTCTTCAACTTATTAATAGGATGGGATGACAAACTGATGTCAAATGCCCATTCTTTTTGAGGTCCAGGGGGGAGATGAGGCCGCCAAACAACATTTGTAGTATATCAAGAAGCCATTCCTGTGCTAAGGGCCACGTTTTCAGCTGCTCAGTTGAGATGTTGTCAAGCCTACTGCTTTCTGGTTAGTTTAGCAATACCGGTAGAAGTCACAGTGACAGGCGTACTTCATAGTCCGGGGAACAATGCGGGAATCAATAGGGAATCGATTTCAGTTGACTCTTGAAGACAACTTAGTTTAACGCTTTATTCGTTATCGTCTATGGAGCCCCGGTATGGATACACCGGACTATATCGCTTTCACCATGTTTTAGTTCGTTTAATGTTGAAGGGCGGAGGTGAAACCAGGGTGCAACTATACTCTTGTGATGGGAACTGGTGGAGTAAAACCTCACTTCCAGTCATCGCGTTGAGCGTAAAAATTAATTTCGTTTTGAAATTTCCCTTCAAAGTGTGTCAGGTCCCTGAGTTATGTTCGATTTTATGAATAATTATCTATGTGTTTCCTCAATTACTGGTGTCTCCATATTTTACATAATAACAATAAGAGTGATTGTAATTTAGTGAATAAAAACATTGTGGGTATTTTTGGTTAAAAATTACAGGCAAATAACCCCCCAAAACACGAAATTTTTAATGTAAAGTATAAGAGCTTTTGTCCGTCATTTTTCTCTCGTACATTAACAGAGGCGCACTCCAACAAAAAAACAATCATCATAATCTATTACACGGAAGATGTAACCGTCGCCACGGTAGTCTTGTCCTTGTCCCCTTTCCGAGGTGCAATGCACGAGCCAAGGAATGTCAACGCCATCCATGCAGCCTCAATTATAGACAGGGTGGAGTGCATCCCCATATGATCATTTGTGTAGAGTGTTACGGTCACCTTGACCAGGCCAAACCACACCTCAAAACTACGGATTCAAACTCTGAATAACTAGACAATCACTGTAACTGATTAAAAAATTTTAAAAACAAAGTATTTATTTTACTGTGGTTTAAATCAATCTCCTGCAAACATCGATTAGGTATCAATAATCAAGATTTATCTATAAAAAGTGTTAATTATGAACCTACTAAAACTAATACCGGTGGGGGCCGCGACGGGGGCTGCAGCGAGATTGCAATTAAAGATGCCGGAACTTGCAAAGAGTCCTGGCGAATATTCCAGCGTAAAACTTAACTAAGTTCCAATAGTGGGACGTGTCCACGGAGACTTGTCCTTACTGAATGAAAAACCAGCCTAATGACTCCCGAAGCTCGGAGGTCGGACTAATAAAAGTCCAAAGTGCTGTAGCTTGTTTATAATTGGATAAATCAGAGGACACGGAATTACAAACAGAACCGGCTACACAATGACGAAACTGCTGGAGCTGCGACTACTATGACAATGTCCCCTATATGGGAGTTAGTTACTAGGACTGTGATTAACTGTCAAGGGAAACTTGGAAACTCTGCTAATAACTCGGAGCACGATGTTAAGAAAACTCTCCTTAATAACTTGGAGTAAGAGTTGTTTTACTCTCTTAATAACCTGGAGTAAGATGTTGTGATACTCTGCTCATCTTCTCTCACCAGGGCTTATATATCCTCTCAAAACAATTACTAGAAGATCTGGTCCTTCTATAGGAGTCATGGCTAAATATAGTCCATTAAATCATAATTCTGGATTCAGCTCCATTGTTCCCATTTTAGAATGTTCATAGGCCATCACCCACACACAGCACTGTGCCTGAGATACAGTAGGGCGCCACGATAGCAGACACATGTCACCTTGAGCTAGGCTAGTCTCATCTCCTAGTTTCAAGTAAATTCCAGAACTTTCTCCGCGGTTCTCTTTAATTCTAATTGCTACATACACACCAGTTATGCACACAACCAGTATTTTTTATATCATTTACTTAGACTAATTTATAATATTTTATGTGCTAATGTATGACTTAATCTTGCTCCACGTGCAATAAATCATTGCTAATTCTTTGTGCTGTAACAAGAGTACCCCCACCCCACCCCACCGCCCGTCCCCGGCTAAAGCCATACATGACAAGCACGATCGCCAGCATTATAATGCATCGGCCCTACTCCTTTATCATTGCGTCTTTTACATAGGCCGCTTGATTATAAAACAGGATGCCTATGGATAAAGGTTCTTCAACTCCCATTTTTTTTGCAATCTTTTTTTGATCTCAAAAGCCATAAACAACTTGACTCATTTTCTAAATTAGCATTTTTGGGGGTAAGTCTGTCTGTTCATCTCTTGCACATCTCTATCTAGTTGTAAACAACACAGGTCTGCATGAGATCTCAACATAGCACTAGGGAATTTCCATTTTCCTTGCTTTTTCCAGAATAAACAAAAGTGCGTTTTCCCGTGAAGAAGTTTTCTCATTAAAATTGAGAGAATTTACTTGCTCTGCCTCCAAATGGAGGCTAACATAACATTTGTTGAACTTAACAACTATGGTAGCAGATGCCTTGCTAACGACTGGATTAGACGTTATCTTCGGGCAGACGTCAACTCGTTGGGTCATAAATGGAAGATCTCTCGTTTCTCGAATTTTGGGGAAGGTGGTTTGAAGATGTTCTTCCATATTAATTTGAAAAGTAACAATGGTCGGGAACTATAGACAAAGCTTTACACCTGATTTAAGTTCTAATCCTTTATGGTGATACTGCAATGTATTGGTGTGCATTAAACACAATTTGACTTGATTTAAATTTCCCCATGCACCAATTTTATCCCTTATTTTTACCAATTTTCCCCCATATATCCATCGTTGGACCCAAACATTCCGATTCGCATCCTTCAATATATAGAAAACATCTTCAAAACCCGTTCTCCCCAAATTCGAGCATTGTGTTTTTTTCTCATTTATGACCTTACTAACTTAGACTTCTCCACCCCTACACTTTGCAGTTAGAGCACATTACATCAACTCTACTAATTGTCTTTAATTTCCTCTTGTGTACGCTTAATCACGCTCTCCTATTTTCCTTCTTTTTCTTCCTTTTCGATGTCTTCCTTCACCGTCATTTCTCCCAGCAGGCGGATTGTTTGTACTTTTTCGGTATTTTTTATATTTTTGTTCGGTTTGCAATGGTTTATATAAGTTTTGGCCTTCTACCTGTCTAACTGTCCAACTCCGTCTCCTCCCGTTCATTAAAAGTCCATGCCGATCGCTATGCCTCGTCCCAGGAACCCCATATTTACTGGAAGTTGTCAAAATTTTGGTATCAGAAGGAAGCTACTATAATTTTGCTCATTTAACCCTGTGAAATGTTTGGGCTAAAGGATTTTGGTTTGGATGTATTAAACGAAAATATACGCCATTTCGGTCGACAATAATAAGTAATTTTTACACATACTCTATTGGGATTAAAATCAGGTTTTTAGCTACTTGAAATTCGGCGCGATACCTTTACAGTGGGAGTTTTTGGGGTTGAATGGCATTCTTAATCAGATGAAAAATTTATAGAATTAAATCGGCCATCCTCCTTTAATTACTTTTTGTTCTTTTGTTTACCATCTTACATCCGAACTAGTAAACACGAAATGTTCAGATTTTGAAGGTGTAGGCTTCAAATGGGAACTTTCCCGGTCTTGGGGGCGGGCTGAAGGGTTCATTTAAACATTCTCCATTGAGTTGGCATTAAAGTAGAAAA
>JAMKCH010041845.1:0-32851 GCA_023653785.1 Ophioderma brevispina
TCATGGATAGGTCGAAATCGTTGACATAATAACCAGCATGTTTCATCAACTTTCATTGGAAGTAGAAAGGTATATTTTGTCCAATCTAACAGGTGTGGACTTTAATAGTTATAAGACAAATGGGTTCAAGGTCACATTACTGGTAAAATTCTAATATGTTCAAATTAACAATATACAGCAGTTTGAACAAATTCGCCCCATTATGTACATTTAGCCTGGTTTCACCTTACACGTTATGTTACCTGTTGTACTAAAACAATCCGATAACTGTAAACCATTTTAAGCTTATGAGTAGCCTGGTAAATTGGTACAACTTTTTTAATTGTAGTTTTTACCCTTGTAAAAACTACCCCCCACTGATTTCTTTTACATGTTTCCCACAAAGTTTATTTGGTAAACATTTACATTATTATTTTGTACAATTTCGCAGTATATTAACAACACCCCAAAATTAGTTTTGTTGTTTCCTGTATTGGGCTATAAAAGTGTATATGCTCAGGCTTCCGTGTAAAAAACTGATTCATCAATAAAAAATATACTTTTCATTTGCTATTTTGTAACGGAAAGGTGTAACCTTAAGTATTTTATAAAAGATCAACCGTGAATACTCCTTATAAAAGACCAGCGAAATACAAAGGTCACTTTTGCATGTTTTCATCTTTGTACGCGCTTTGAGAACAAGTGTCATAATACAATATGACTTATGTCTTTTAATGTCACAAATTCGGTGTATTAGAAAGCCATCCCCAGTGGCGCAATAGGTTAGCGCGCTGTACTTAAACATTCCATGGGTTCGCCTGGTTCTATAGTGGTCCATGCGGAGGTTGTAGTTGCGAGCCTCACCTGGGGAAGGCAATTTTTCCCATCATTTATACTAATTAATTTTTGGTCGGAACTTCAACGTCCGCCATAAAAAAAATTGGGTATAAATTGATTGATTCCATTAAATTATTTTTGGACCATTTCTGTTTGATTAACATACCTATTTTTTTTTAATCTTCTCTCTCCCTCTTCTTCTCATCTCCCTCTTTTCCTTCCAATATACACACTTAAAAATACTACCAGATACTGATCACATACTCCAATCACCTGATATATGCCTTGGTCACCAGGTGAATGCTCCTTTAAATAAACGACCAGTACACAGCACAAAGGTCACTTCTGCATGTTTCAGCTTTGTCCCGCTGTGGGAACAGTGTCATAATAGCAATAATGACTTGTGTCTTGATGTCACAATTGTAGTGTTGAATTCCTTGGAAAAAAGCTAGCCCCCTTAGTTCTGCATGTTCCACAAAGTTGAATTTGGTACACTTTTAACATAGGATGTTTGGACATTTCGCAGTGTCTTAACACAAGTTGTGTCTAATAGCAATAATGACTTGAATGTCACACAATCGCGTGGATTTAGAAAGCCATCCCCAGTGGCGCAATAGGTTAGCGCGCGTACTTTAACAGTACCTGGGCTTTCGCCTGGTTGCTCTAGTGGTCATGCGGAGTTGTGATTCTCGCTCACCTGGGGCAGGTTTTTTTTTCTTGATTTTTACTAATTAATATCTTTGGTCGGAACTTCAAGTCCAATAAAATGTGATTGATCAATTTAAATTATTTTTGTACCATAGTCTCCTTGATTACAACTAATTCTCTTTTCTCTCCCGCGCCCTCTTTCTCTTCCAATAATCGCACTAAAATAAAACGGTCCCTAGTCAAATCGACTACAAGATTACTTACATACTCCAATCTCTCTTGAGAATCGCTTTGGTCACCAGGCTAATGCTCCTTTATATAAAAGACCAGTACAGCACAAAGGTCCACTTTCGCCTGTCTTTCACCTTGTACGCACTTTGAGACCTAATTGTCAAAAAAAAGCAATATGAACTTGTGTCTTTTAACGCCACAAATCGGTGTGCTTAGCATGCCATCCCCAGTGGCGCAATAGGTTAACGCGCTGTACTTATAAACAATACCTGGCCTTTCGCCTGTTTGCTCTTAGTGGTATGCGGAGTTGTGAGTTTGGAGCCTCACTGGGAAGGTTTTTAATGATTTTACTAATTAATCGTGTTTGCCCGCGGACTTTCTGAGAAAAGTCATTTTTCAACCAATTTCATATCCCGTCTTTCTTTCTTTCTTACTTACTTACTTACGTTACTTACTTCTTGTTTACCTTACATACATACATACATACATACATACATCATACATACATACAACTTGAACAAACAAAAATAAGCCCATGAATAACTGGCTTTCTGCAACCCGCCAACACTCTCAGCAAGAAACTAGTCCATCCGAAAGACAAGCCTCCTAGACATACACGATCTTTTGGTCGGATCTTCAAGTAGTCAACTCAATGTAACGGGACAAGACTGAAAGGATCTTTACCCCCAATGTAAACTAACAGTCCATGACAAAAACGCATGTACCAACACCGGCGACCTAGCTCAAGAGGAAAAAACAATTCTGCAGTTTATTCCGATCTCAAGTTCTCTAAGCACACCTTTTGAGGACAAAGGACGTTATGTGTTGACAAAGAACATAAGATGGTTTGAGAGAGGAGTGAGGAGGAAAATCTAGTCCGGACGCGATGGCACCATTCCTCAATCAAGGGCGAGGGAACTACGGCATAATTTACCAAGGACTACGAACCGACAATAGAAGATCTCGGGGCGATTTATGGGTACGGGTCAGTGATTGCCGCCAACAGTCAAGATCAACAGTCGGCTGATGATGGTCTTGGATATAGTAGCCAGTATCATAAAATAAATCAGTCCAGAAGACTAGATTCAATTATTTGCTTGATCAAATTGAATTAATTGTGTACCAGTGTTGATTAACATGTCTTCTAGATCCAATGCTGCTCATTAGAGTATCTTTGTTTCCAATTCAATCAAAACAACTTTAATTGTATATGTAATATTTTCAGTATACGATCAGGTTTATAGCTTTCAGTGTGCCAAGCCATCTCTCTTGTCCTTTGTTAACAGATACCAATTGATTGTTGACTGTACTATCGATCATCAAGGAGGACGAATATTTTTGTCATTTTCGCGCCTTATGGACGCCACTTGCTCGCTACGCATTATGTATATCAGAAAAACGAACTGAGTTGGAGACTATATTCATTCTAATAGGCCAAGGCCCAGGGTTATGATTATTAAGTTATGATGTGAAATAACTAAGCACTCTCATTGGTGAATTTGGCTTAAACTCATGTAAAAATACCTGTTTGCCATGAGGCAATGTAAATTAAATATCTTGCCAAGGGAACAACAAAATCGTTGACCATATCGCGCTCGAACTCAGGATTTAATGCTCTAATGATCACGCGCCCCCCCATACGCTTTTCCACTGGACCCGCATGTCTGTCGTCTCATGCAGAGAGCGATGAATCGGCACCGAAGATTACACTCTCAATTACAAAGACTTAAAAAATATCCAATAGGGGATTGTAGTTAGTGCCAATACATTTTTAGTTTATAATTAAGTTAATATAAACTAAAAATGATTGGTGGGTCACTAAACTACAATTTGGATTATATTTTAAGTGTTGTAATGAGATGTAATCTTCGGGTGCCGATTCAATTCTCTCTCTGCATGAGACGGACAGAATGCGGTCCAGTTGGACAAGCGTTAACGGGCGCGTGATCATTAGAGCATTCAATCATTGAGTTCGAGCCGCGATATGGTCAACGATTGTGTGTTACTGGGCAAGATAGTTAATTTCAATTGCCTCATGGACAAAAACAGGTATTTTACATGGGAGTTGTTTAAGCAAAATTCCACCAATGAGAGTGCTATTTATTTCCACATCATAATTCTTAATAATCATAACCCTGGGCCTTGGCCTATAGGAATGAATATAGGTCTCCAAATCAGTGTTTTTCTGATATTACATAAGCAGTAGCTAGCAGTTGGCGTATCTAAAGCGCGACATTGAAATAAAATTATGTCGTACTCCTTGATATCGATTAGTACATCAACAAGCATGGTGATATCTGTAACAAAAAGAGACAAGAGAGAGGGCTTGCACACTGAAAGCTAGAAAAAACTGATCGGAGAAATGAAATATTACGATATAAAAATTAAAGATGTTTGATTGAATTGGAACCAAAGATAGATAATCTAATGACAGCATTGGATCTAGAAGACATGTTTAAGCAACAAGACATGGTACAAAAAAATTTCAATTTGACAAGCAAATAATTGAATCTAGTCTTTCTTCTGGACTGATTTTATGAGACTGGCTACTATATCCAAGACGCATCATCAGGCCGATTGTTGATCTTGTGGCGGCAAATCACTGACCAGTGACCCATTGAAATCGCCCGAGGGATTTCTTAAATTGTGGTCGTAGGTCCTTGTTAATTATGCCGTAGTCCCTCGCCCTTGATTGAGGAATGGTGCTCGCGTCGGACGTTGATTTGCATCCTTCACTCCTCCTCTCAACCACTTATGTTCTTTGTCCAAACACAATAAACTTCTTGTCCTCAAAGGAATGCTTTAGAGAATTGAGATCGGAATAAACTGCAGAAGGAATTGTTTTTCCTGCTTGAGCTAGGTCGGCCGGTGTTGGTAAATGCGTTTGTGAATTGGGATGTTTAGTTTCACCCTTGTAAAGACCGTGGCAGTCCTTGTCCTTACATTGAGTGACATACTTGAAGATCCGACCAAAAGATCGTGTATGTCTAGGAGGCTTGTCTTTCGGATGGACTAGTTTCTTGCTGAGAGTGTTGGCGGTTTCAGAAGCAGTTATCATTGTTATTTTGTTTGTAATCCATAAGTTGTATGTATGTATGTATGTAGTATGTATGTATGTATGTATGTTAGTAAGTAAGTAAGGTAAGTAAGTAAGGACGTAAGTAGAAAGAAAGAAAGGACATGGATATGAAATTGTTTGAAAAACTGACTTCTCAAGAAGTCAGAGCAAACGATTTAATTAGTAAATCATAAAAACCTTCCCCAGGTGGGGCTCGAAACTCACAACCTCCGCCATAACCACTATAGAGCAACAAGGCGAAAGACCAGGTTACTGTTTATAAGTACAGCGCGCTAACCATGCGCCACTGGGATGGCCTGCTAAGCACACGATTGGTGGCGTTAAAAGACCACAAGTATAAATGCTTTTTGACAATGGGTCTCAAAAGTGCGTACAAAGGTGTGAAAGGACATGCGAAAGTGACCGGGTGCTGTACTGGTCTTTTATATAAAGGAGCATTAGCCTGGTGACCAAAGCATTATCAAGAGTAGATTGGAGTATGTAGTAATCTGTAGTCGATTTGGTAGGACGTTTTAGTGCGTAGTGGAAGAGAAAGAGGGGGGAGAGAAGAGAAAGAGAATATGGATTTAATCAAGGAGACATGGTACAAAATAATTTAATTTGATGTCAAATCACATTTTATTGGGACTTGAAGTTCCGACCAAAAGATTAATTAGTAAAAATCAGAAAAAAACTAAAAACCTTCCCCAGGTGAGATCGAACTCAAACCTCCGCTGACCACTGGAGCAACCAGGCGGAAGCCCAGTACTGTTTATAAGACAGCGCGCTAACCTATTGCGCCAATGGGGGAGGCTTTCAATCACCGATTTGTGAACATTCAAGTCATATTGCTATTTATTAGAACAACTTTGTTGTATCTTTACACTGCAGAATTGTCCAAACATAATATGTTAAAAGTGTACCAAGATTCAACATTTAGTGGAATATGTAGAAATAAGGGGGATACGTTTACAAGGATAAACCACTTACATTGTGACATCAACAGACACAAGTCATTGCATTATGACACTTGTTCTCAAAGCGCGGACAAAGATGTGACAAATGCAGAAGTGACCGTTGTGCTGTTATGGTCTTTTATTTTTAAAGGCGCATCACATGGTGACCAAGGATATATCAAGAGTAGATTGGAGTATGTTGATCAAGTAATCTTGTAGTATTTTAGTGTGATATGGGAAAGAGAAAAAGAGGCGAGAGAGAGGAGAGAGAGAGAGAGATAAAAAAAAAATAGGTATGTTAATCAACAGACATGGTACAAAAAATAATGTCAAATGTAAATCAATCACTTTTACACTTATGAACTTGAAGTTCCGACCAAAAGATTAATTAGTAAAAAATAGAAAAAATTGCCTTCCCCAGGTGAGGCTCGAACTCACAACCTCCGCATGTCCACTAAGTAGCCAGGCGAAAAGCCCAGGTACTGTGTATAAGTACAGCGCGCTAACCTATTGCGCCACTGGGGATGGCTTTCTAATAAAACAAGTTTGTGACATTAAAAGGACATAAGTCATATTGCGATTATCGACACTTGTTCTCAAAGCGCGTACAAAGATGAAAAACATGCAAAAGTGAACCTTTGTATTTCGCTGGTCTTTTATAAGGAGTATTCACCTGTGATTCTTTTTATTAAAAACGTAAGGGGTTACAAACCTTTCCGTACAAACTAGCAAATTAAAAGTTATATTTTTAAAATTATGAATCATGTTTTTAGCACGGAAGCCGGTGCATATTAAACCTTTTATAGCCCAATACGAAACAACAAACAATTTGGTGTTAATATACTGCGAAATTGTCCAAAAATAATAATTGTTAAATGTTTACCAGAAATAAACTTTGTGGAACATGTACAAATGAAGGGGGGTAGTTTTACAAGGGTTTAAAAACTTACAATTTTAAAAAAGTGTACCATTTACCAGGCTACTCATAAGAGTTTAAAATGGTTTTTACAGTTTATCTATTGTTTTAGTACAACAGGTACTAAACAGTGTAATGTGAACCAGGGAAAATTTACATAATGGGGCGAATTTGTTCAAACTGGCTGTTGTATATTGTAATTTGAAACCCTCTTAAGAATTTTACCAGTAAGTGACCTTGAACCCATTTTGTCTTATAACTATAAAGTACAAACATGTAGATTGGACAAACATACCTTTCTTAATTCATGAAAGTGATGAACATGCTGGTATACTTGTCAACGCATTTTTCGACATATCCATGATATTTCAAACCTGTAAACTCGATCAGTGATTTTGGTAAACTTCTGATCTGTGTTTTAAAGGATTTCTCATAAATCTGAATTACAGATTGGCTGACGGTTGTTTTCGTATAAAAAAAAACAAAAAACCAAGACAAATTCTTTTTCCACAGGTTTTTGCCATTCGGATTACGTTCTCGTGAAATTGGCGTCTAATGGTCGAAGGAGCATTTGATATGAATAATTATCAAGAATGTAACCATCTGCTCTACACTCTCTGTGGTAAATACAAAATAGTGTTTGTGTGTGTTTCTTTGGCTATAACTTAAATGGAAATGGCCCGGGTTGCTGACCATTTCAATCTAAGTTAAAACAACTAAGCTAGCTTTGTTGAAAATCGCAAACATATGCTTAGGAACCGGGGGGGCCTTCGGGGATTCAGGCCCATCTAATAAAAATTGAATGGTGCAAGTGATGGGAAAAGTTAATAACTATTAAGTAATGGTTTCAGCCATGTTTCGTATGTATAAAGCCAACAGGCTATGCTCATAAGAAATAAAGACAGCACACAGTATAAGAGAAATTAAATTTAAATTTCGGAGGATAGTAATTATAGATTTCTTTGTGCAGGACGGATATGACAACCTGTGCTTCAGGCTTTAAAGTGAGATTTTGAGGAGGAGAAAAAAGTTCTATGGATCTTCCTGTAAAACCAAAGCCAACCAACCGAAGAAAGAAAACACGCGCCCTGAATATGGCAAACTGATTAAGCTCCTTATTAAAGCTTCCCCCTTACTGTCAAAATCTATTTGCAGCAAACTGTGACACTAATTGATTTGGGTGTATCTTGGCAGTGGATGTGTGACAGTCGTTGGTTGCGATGATCAATTGCAATGTATCGATTGGATCGGACCGAATTGATTGTTGTATGTATGACTAGAGAAATTTTGCTTAGATAGCATTTGAGAGAAAACTTGCAAAAATGTGCATAAGCCAAAATTAACTTTAATTCAAAATGGTTAAAAAAAAACAATTAAATTTTTTTTTTTTTTGAATTTCTTGTTATATTCGTTTGAGTGTTGTTGTAAATGAACGAGCACATGTTTATCCGTAAAGGTGCAAGAGAGATTTTGAGGCATCCATGTAAGGGTTGTAATGTAGGATTTCATTTAGATTAGACACTCAAACATTGTAATTGGTACAGAAAAGAAAGTCCTTAAAGGTGAAAACAAAAAGGCTGTGGTTATATATGATTATATTTCAATATAATCATAGCACTGATTCTCCTATTTGGTCCTATAGGAAATTAGAAATTCCCCCCCAATTTTTGTACCACAGAACTTATTCTCAGCTAAGGTGGATGTGAAGTCAGGAATAGTCAAAGGCCAGTTTTAGTTTTTAGTTTTTTTTTCATGTTTAACGGCAGAACAGTTTTCTTCCATATATTTTAACAGAATCCTATATATAATTATTTTGTCCTCATATTTGTTCATTTTACTTTTAACTATGTTACGCATTTTTGACCAAGAACAATCAAATGGGCCTGAACTGCAAAAGGGCGGGGTAATATGGATTACGCAATACTCGCCTGTGTATTCGGCGGGGGGGGGGGGGGGGGGGGGGGGGGGGGGGGGGGGGGGGGGGGGGGGCCGCGCGATGTAATGAAGCGCTCAGAAACGCTTGATGCTCGATTCGATATGACGCACACCCATGGTAACTTGTATGCCCAATTGTAAAATTGTTGACCACGGAGTTGCTTTTTGCAAACAGAAGGGATTTAAAATTTCACGATTTGAGCCTCATAAATTGTTGAATTTGATCATAAGAATCCAGATGAAAGGCAAATTTGACCTGGTGCAGAAAGCAGTGTGAAGAATAAGAGAAGAAACGCTGTGGTTTTTGAGTAAGGCTATATTTTGTAGCAAATGGGACAATATTGGACAAAATGGCGAGTTTCTCTCTGTGTTCACTTTCGGCGATAATTGTGATTGTCGGTTCCCAGTTACTCGTAAATCCATATCAGCCACAGGTAAGAAATGAAATGCATTCGTATAGAGGCATATCAAAATTAGGGTCGGTATTTTCTTAGTTTTTCATTTTGGTTTTTTAAAAATCGTGATTGATGTCAACCCCCGTTGAACAATCTTGGCGTGGCTCCAAAATGAAACAACGCGTTTGGGGGTTTTTGGGCATTTTTTGGCAAATATTTTGATATAAATAGTGCAGAAGTTGAAAAAAAAAAAAGGGGAAAATACGACTCTGAGAACCATATGACTCGTACTACAAATACGAAGGACAAGGCCACATTTTTATAAATTTGTATATTTTTATAGGGAACCAAAAAAAAAATGAGGAAAGTGAAAATCTCCATTTTTTTGATTTTCTCAAAAAATACCGTATTTTGGGGGAAAATATTATATATTTGGATTCCTTGAGTCCATTTCCTTCTCAAATATGTATACTTTTATATATGTTGAGAAACAACAATTAAGAAGATACGGCAAACAAAAAACAGTTCCTTTGATTTCCTGACTTAACAGCCACCTTAATCCTTTCAGATGGGGATATTTTGTAATATAACTTCATTTGTTTTTTTAAAAAAAATAAATAATTTTCACTTTTTAGGACACTGTTATGTGAAATCAAAATTTTACGAATTAAAAGTGCTGTCAGAAAAAAAAAAATGTCTCAGAGGGGTCAGGTTACGGAAACTTCCCCTTTACTTTGCTACACCTCATTTTAATTACTTATAGAGGTCTGATATGACGTATGAAATTTCATTTATGTATACTCTTTTACTCTTTGCAGTCAGTTGTGCCGTAGAAATGATAGAAATGGAGCGGTCGATGATACCAAATAATATAACCCTCCCCGGAATATCCGCACACATACCCAACCTAAAAGATCTAAAATGTATATGGGTTTTTTATTTCACTTCTACACATAACGGTAGTTTTGTGGTGAGATTTATCCATTACGGACACAGGCACTATTATGATTTTCCTCTTATGAAAGGGTTTGAATGCAACCGACACAGCTACTGAAGTCTACCATTTGGACTGAATTATTTTCTCCTAACTCAATATCAGTAGAAGGTTTATATATGTGGTTACGTTTAAAGCTGAGGGTGGTGTTAGCAAACACGGCTTCTCCTATTGCTCCTATAGGAAATTAGAAATTTCCCAATTTTTGTACAAAGAACTAATTCCACTTAATGTGGCTGTGAAGTCGACTTAGTCAATGGCCATTTTTATTTTTTTCATGTTTTAACGGCATTAACATGTTTTCTTTCCATATATTTTACCAGAATCTATATATATTATTTTCTCTCATATTTTTTCCATTTTACTTTTACTATGTTACGCATTTTTGACCAAGAACAATCACATGGGCTGAAACTGCAAAAGGCGGTAATTCGCGTATTACGCAATACTCGCCTGTGCTATTTCGGCGCGCGCGATGTAATGAGCGCATCATAAACGCCTTGATGCATCGAGTCGATATGACGCACACCCATGGTACTTGTATGCATTGTAAATTGTTGCCCCTGAGTGCTTTTGCAAACAGAATGGATTGAAATTTCCGATTTGAGCCTCATAATTGTTGAATTTTGATCATAAGTATCCACATGAAGCAATTTGACCTGGTGCGACGCATTGTTGAAGAATAAGAGATGAACGCTTTGTTTGGAGTAAGGCTATATTCTGTAGCTAATGGACAATAGTTGGACAAAATGGCGATGTTCTCTGTGTTCACTTTCGGCGATAATTCGTATTTTCGGTTCCCAGTTACTCGAAACCATATCAGCAACAGGTAATAAATTAAATGCATCGTATAAGATATAGCAAAATCTAGGGTCGGTATTTTTTAGTTTTCCATTTTTGGTTAAAATCGTTATTTATGTCAACCTTTGAACAATCTTGGCGTTTTTCCAAATTGAAACACGCGGTTTTTGTCTTTTTTGCAAATATTTTATAAATCTTGCAGAATTTGAAAAAGGGAAATACCGACACCTAACCTATGACTCAGTAATACAATACGAACAAGGCACCTTTTTATAACATTTTTAATTTTTTTTATGGGAACCAAAAAAAAAATGAGGAGAAATCTCCCATTTTTTTGATTTTTCTCAAAAAATACGATTTTTGGGGAAATTTTTATATTTGGTATTCTTTATTCAGTTCTCGCAAATATGTATACTTTTATAGTATGTTGGAACACACTTAAGAAGATACGGCAAAAACGTTCCTTTGAATTCCCGACTTTACAGCCACCTTAAATCCTTTCAGATGGGGATATTTTTTGATAGAAAGCTTTACACCCATCCGCAAAAAGCAATATTTTTCACATTTTTAGGGACACCTGTTATTTGAAAATCTAACTTTTACGTAACTTAAAAGTGTTTCAGAAAAAAAAAATGTCTCGATAGGGCAGTTTACGGAAACTCCCCTTTTACTTTGCTACACCTCATTTTATACTTATGATTCCTGATATTGACGTATGAAATTCATTATGTTCTACTCTGTTTACTCTTTGCAGTCAGTTGTGCCGTAGAAATGATAGAATGAGGTCGATGATCAAGTATAACATCCCCGGAATATCCTCACACATACCCAACTAAAGATCTAAATTGTATATGTATTTCACTTCTACACCTAACGGTAGTTTTGTGGTGAGATTTATCCATTACGGACACAGGCACTATTATGATTTTCCTCTTATGAAAGGGTTTGAATGCAACCGACACAGCTACTGAAGTCTACCATTTGGACTGAATTATTTTCTCCTAACTCAATATCAGTAGAAGGTTTATATATGTGGTTACGTTTAAAGCTGAGGGTGGTGTTAGCAAACACGGCTTCTTTTTAGAAATAGAAAGAACACACCAAAAAGCGTTATGAGGATAAACTGTAGACGATTTAAGACGCGCAATTCTGGCATTAGAAGTGGAAGACAAATTTGTGATTGAAAATTTTGAGCCAGGTGTCATATAATAGGTGTCCGTGTGACTGAGCGTCCTACCACCGCATCTGTCTATTGGGTTCTCCACTGGGTGCTATATGCATCATTTGTTTCAGCAGCCGGCCCAAATGGCCTCGCCTACAAGGTCAAGTTTATTCCGTAACATGTTGCTATGGTAGCTGGTCACTCTCTCATGGGGGAAATCCGGTACGAACCTTTAGAAACCGGTGTCATAACTATAGTGTCCGTGGTGAGAGTGTCTACCACCCATCTGTATTTGTGTTCCCCATTGGTGCTGTACGACTAACTGTTTTTCGGACTGTACCCAAAATGGGCCTCGTCTACAAGGTCACGGTTTATTTCCGTACATGTTTGCTATGGTAGCTAGGACACTATCTTAGGGGGACACTCAGTTTTCTTTTACACCGGGTTATGCAATGCAGAGCGGTAGATGCAGTGAGCTCGCCCATGCCCAACTGTGTTCGGAAAGTCACCGCATGAAATCAAAGTCCACTCGATCGATATCGGTTGGTGCGTCGAAATTTGGGTAACGATCAAAAAGTAGTATTTTTTGTACCGTTGTACTCAGTGCTCTCTATGGAGTAAGTCATATACAGATTTGGTCAATAACTTTGTATTATTTGCAAGTAATAGTTGTGAGGTTAGTATTTTTATTTATTTTAGCATGTTTTTGGATTAATATTGAAAGCAACCGACGATTAAAAATTCAATGACATGATTTTCTTTATTCGGTTACAAGTGTGGTGCAGAGCTAGACTTGTTAGAAGGACGCACACCACCAAATAAAGCTCACATGAATTCACGTTTTAAAATGGCTTAAGTAAGTCCCTTGTGCGTTGTCATGTTTTCTGTCTTGGCGGGAAATGGGGGCGTCCGTTCTGTAGTTTGACGAAGCGAAAAAAAAAAATGCAAGAGGTATAGTCTACTGTATACATGTCATACGTACAAATAACTGCCGGCAAACATGTACATTTCAGCAAGCCACAATTCCGCGGCAAAAATACGCCAGCATTACCACTAGACATATCATGAGTACTGTGTAAAAGAAACCGGCCAACATTTGAGGGTTACCAAATTATACTACTTTTTGATATCGAATATAGTAATATACAAAAATTACAAATTTCGATCTCGAAAAATAGTACATTTCAAAACTACTAGTTTTCGATATCGAAAAATTCTAGTATTTGAAATATACCAAATCTCGGGCGCCATAGACGATAACGGATTAAGCGTGAAACTATGTTGCATGAAGAGTCATGAAGATCGTACAGGCCTCATTGTTTCGAGATCTTGTCAAACTAGCTGGTGACATGAGCTTTCAATCGCTGCTGCTCGTCTTTGGAACGATCTTCCTGTATCTCTCCTTGCAGTGGCCGTCCCTTGCTGTTCAACGACACTGACAACTACGCACTTGTTTCCATAATTTTGTTCTTTGTTTTTCCCCCTCTGTCATCTTTTTTGTAAAGCGCTCCGTTCCTTGCGGAGCGCTATATAATGCTTGTTTTAAATAATATCATAATATAACTGAATTGATGCCTCATTCCCTCGCCGTTGTAGCCGACTGTGAGTACGCCCGACTATAATTAACTTTTAACCCTGTATCACTGAATTAGCATCCTTAAATTAATGACGAGTCCCCCGCCCACTGTTTTTTTTTTGGTCTTCCATTTTTTAAACTGCACGCATCATTTCCATTCGCCACTGTATCCAAGAGCCTCGTCCCGACATGTCTACCGGACACGGTTTCTTCTGTATATGTTAACGTGCAAGCTACTCTGTCCATGGAGGACTCCCAGTTTTCTTTACAAACTCTGTCCAAATTAGGAATGCCAACCAGTAATGTGAAGGTTTTCAAGGCCAACCCGAAGAGAATATGTCTCGCTATCGGCGGTATTAGCAGGGGACTGTAGTGTAAGAGATTGCCTGCAGTCCCTAGCTAATCTGCGTATTAGCAGGGACTGTAGCGTAAGAGTGTGCGCTTCCGTACAAAATTGTGAATTATTTGCACACCAGTACTTGGGGCATTGATAATCCATAAAATTGATGGAAGCACTTGCAAACACTGCCCCTTCATGTGCCCCCAGCTTGGGTTTTTTCAAAAGGTTATCCAGTGTAAAATTTAAAAATGATTCTACTGTGTTAAAAAAAGAAAAGCGCACCATGGAGTGTTGTTCCTTGTCACAGGATTCCAAAAATGTATAGTTTTACCACTATTCATTGGCTTAAAGTTCTCGGATATGGGGTAAAAACTGTAAAAAATTGTGAAAAATGGTCAATTTAGTGTTTACATGGGGTCAAAAGTTAAACGTTGCCTTTGATTCCGTTAATATGTGGTGCAAATGGTTTCCCTAGCTTAAAAAGGATGAAATAACGAATAGTTTGCCTTATCTGTTATGCTTAGTTTTCACGTATCCACAAAATAGGTCACAGTCATAGAATCCCAACTGCCAATAGCTTGACTTTATTCCCCTTTTGGTTCAAACCATACCGTAAGAGAAATCAAACTATTCCATATTTCATTCTATTCTAAACCATTTGAACACATTTTACAAAAATTGGAGGGCAACTTTTAATTTTTGACTCTGTACAAACCACAATTGACTTTTTATACCATTTTTACAAGGTTTTTACACCATAAATGCCTAAACTATAGTCACAGTTATTAAAGACTATACCTTTTTGGAATCCTTGTAAACCAGACCACTCATGGTGTGATTTTCAACACAATCGGAACATTTTAAAATGTTACCCCCAGGATTACCTTGAAATCCAGCGGGGGCCATGAACAGGGGAAGTGCAATGCTTCCATCAATTTTTTGATTCGCAATGTATAAAGTACTTGTGTACCACAATCACCATTTTATCCTGATTTTGCACACTCCATACAGATCTGTTCACTACAGCCCCCCACTATATAAACAATCCTTAAACAAATTAGTCACATTGCCTATAGGCATGCACTAGGAAAAAGAAAAAAAGAAAAGAAGGTCTGTTCAGCGGGCCCGACTAACCAATGATTCTTTTTGAAAACACGAAAAAAAAAGGTTTTCGTCGAAAAAGACTGATTTTAAGACCGGTTTATAGACATGTACTGTGTGTTGAATGTCGAATGTTCGAGGTCGTTATGCTTTTTTTTTTTGGCTTCAGGAAGTAGTCCGCCGTAAAATAAAAGTTATAACACCCGGCAAAAGATGTTGAAGTATTTTCAACTGTTATCTGTTTTGACAATACCAGTAGGAATGCCAGTGGCAAATTCGGCATTTGGTACAGGATGTGATCCCCGATATGACGTTACAAAATTTCAAATCCAAGCACCCATATTTGCGAGTGCGAGTCCTCGGAGAAACCTAAACGATCGAAATGACATTTCAGGTCGATTAATGTAACTTACCACGCATATAAACTTTTTCCAGGAGAAAATAGAAAAAAGCTGTGAACTTAATGCGAGAAGAAATTGACGCAAAACACGCCGAAAATCCGGCGAAACCGAAAATACGTATCAAAATGGACGAAAGTCCGAGCACACGAACAACAAAAAAAGAACATAGTTTGGTCATGAAAAGTTTACCGGCGTCTGCAAAAATGCTACAGAGTTATATCTTGATTGCTTTATGTTTGTCTGAAAAAAAATCATGAAATTATGACATGCCTAAGACAGCCATTCGACAAATTGGATGCTCTCTTATCGTTCACATTCCCATCTTCGTCCATAAACATTGGTAGTCGGGGAGTTTTCCCCTGTTCTCCCCGGTTACAACACTACTTTATACTTCCTGGTCGTTCTTTGTTCGTTCATACGTCTTCACTATTATTCCAAACTAATTATATTTGTTTTTAAGAAAAAACCGGTATTTTTTTAACATTTCATGTGAACGCATATTGGTCTGTGGAAATTCAAAACAATATAATTTATATTTCAGTTTTGTCAGATGTTGTTAATGTGCACGGCTTTGGCAAAAATTATGATAATAATTAGGTATTTCTACATGTTCGTGTTTCAAAAGTTACCTGCAGTACGATGAATATGAGTGCAAATCTGGATATGGATGCTGGACATGAACTTGGTTATGTAACAGCTATGCGCCATGCGCTGATCAAATCGGATTTGAGGTCCACAATGCGGTAAGTTCTACTCTACGGGCCCCTACCTACTTTGGGAAATTTTGTAACTTATTTAATCCACTTGTAACAGACAATGCGTAGAATTGGGTCTTTAAAGTTAAAATTGTTCTTTGTATTTTCTACTTGGTGGATTTTCCCACTATTCATCTCTTTTTTTACCTCATAATTCTAATTGACGATTATTAACGACCCAGGGTGCATTGTTATTAAGGTATATATGATAAAAGCCACCTTTTGCTGTCAATCGTGACATGGGGTCCTGTTGTTCCTTTGATATTTCTCTGGGGAAGCTAATGTGTGAAACCTACCGCCGATTATTTCAAGCACTTGTTCATGACAGATGTCGAACCCGTTTTGCTGTGCGCATGCGTACTTGGGTGGTGTGGGACAGAGTGTGATGATGCATTAAAGGGATGACTCAGATTTCAAATTAGAATTTGTTTGTGATCAATTAAAAAAGTCAAAGTGAACCAAAGAATTCACCTAAATGCTCCAATTCCAAAGTTTTCATATGACGCGGATTTTTTGTTTTGATGCAGTAAACATTTGTGTAGGTTGACATGCCCATAGATACGGTGTATAACAAAAATTCCCGGATCCGGAAGTTATAACAAAAGTTGTAATTTTCACTTCATTATGAGCTTAGCTATTTCAAACAGTGATAGTATATGGACAGGCATTACGTAATGCAAAAAACACAAATTTTTTTTAAAAATTGAGGGCGCCCCCTCGGGAAATATCTGAGTCAGCTTTAAGCTACTTTACAAGCTTCTGGGCCTAGGGGATCATAATCGGTCAATTCTATGTCACAAGTGTTACAGATCACATTAAATGTTCAAACCATGCTAAAAGCCTGTATATCTGTGCTGTGTAATTGCCCAATTATGTTAAATCTTTCCTTTTCCCTAATGGGACGAACAATCGCCTAAATGCCTAAAATTTCATTAATATTTTTCTTTTTTTAAATTCAATTTTGAAACAGTTTTGGTGACTTTCTGATAGTGGTGGTGGAAATATCATGCATTGTCATATACGCGAGGTCACTAACTCGAGTTAAATTGTGGCAAGACTATATACAATCATCGCTTTTCAATATTTCCAAATTTCATTTTGTTATAGTGTCTTTACAAATGAATAATTGAATGCACTATTGGGTATCAAAATGATTATTAATTTTATGTGTACCTTTCTAGCAATTAAACAAACATAGAATTTATTGTTATTTCACATCTTCACGTTTGGATGCAATTAAATTTATCATCTTGTGAAAGGTGATTGCCCCCGTATTCAATTTTCCAATAAAAAATTCTGATTCTGATTTGCTTTTCGCGGTATCGATTACAAAATTCTTGTGGCTCTGATCTGTTTGATTATTATTTAAAATAAGTATTGATTTTTCATAAACGGGATTTGTTTCGAGATTCTCAGAAGTATAAATAAATTTGAGAATAAAATGCTGCAGAAAATTTTAAAATCCGAACAAAGAAATGCGCTTTATTTGGTTTATCAGGGAAGGTGTTAGGAAAAGGAGGTGTATCGTCCTCACTTCAAAAAAGATATGTGTGTTACCGCCTATTCACAGTGAAGTTTTCTAATGCGGCTTAACTCCACTTAACACAATAGGTAGAAACCTGGATGGGAGCAGATAAACTATAGCTATTAACGGTTGACCTATTTTTAGGGAAAGATCACTTACTAACATGCCATGACCTATTCGGCTCAGGGCTCACGTATATCAGGCGAGAATTTCACTATAGTTTCATGGCAAATATCAATTTTTGCCGCTTTCTGCCACTCCTGGCATCGATGAATTATGGTTGCTAGAATGTTCAACTATCAGAATAGGTTTGCTAGATTTACAGGAAATGACAGGAAAGTGCAAAAAGAAAGATAATAACTATTGACAACAATCATTGATTATTTTACTGATTTGCAAAAATTCGTCTAAAATATGTTAGAAATTCTCCACTCAAACAAAATAGGCCGATTTCTGAAGAACATTCATCAGATTCTTTATTTTTTCCTTCCTGTTTCAGAAATACGCAATTCTACATGCTATTTGAAGAAGATACATAAATAAATATATTTTATTTCAACAAATTCTTTATGAAAACACTGCTTGTCATGGTTGAATATTCTCAGTTAAAGCAATGTAAATCAATCAATTCTTAACTCTTCAGGTACTTGGGATAAAATGCTGTGAATGGGGATCAATAGGCTTATCTCAAGTATTTACGGCCGATAGATCTCCTGTTCCTTACATCTTCTCTGGGTTTATAAAAATATGGATGAATCGATAGAAAAAAAAGTATCATGTACTCATGAGTTATACTGTCAAAGAATGTTCGATATTACAGCCTCACTAAAAATACAATTCTAAACATCTCTGATTGTAATATTTCTGTTTCCAAATCAAATCAATCCAAAATTATAATTGCATTCATAAGACGTACGTTGTAAATCAAATATTAAAGACCATTACGTTCGAGCTTCAAATTTAATGGAATTTAGATTGTATAAAGTAGTTCTCATTTGTCATTTTCCTTTAGTTTTATATTGTTTTTTTATTTAATATATTTAATCACCATTCATTACCAAATGCGACTTTTAATATGTCCCATTATATCTTGCTTTAATAAATGTTTTGTGTAGAATCTCTTGATACAAATATTACCACAGGAACACGTAACTGTTTAGTAGTCAATATATGGTGTTTTGCGTGTGAATGCATACTGAAATGGCTATTTACAATAATAAACCCTTTTTCTTTCAATCGATCAAACACGGATTCTAAATGTAAAATTGACCTTAAAATTAAATCAAATGCCATTCTCCTGTGAACTGGATATAGACCTCGAAGAGTGTCATCTACCAAATAAGTTTCATGATCCTACCACTATCGTTCCTGAAATAACGCGCACAAGTCTCTAGATAGAAAAGTTGACCTTTTGACATTAAATTAGGTCCAAGGTCATTCAAGACCTCTAAGAGGGTAATCTATCAAGGTTCATGATCCTATCACCATGGTTCTTGAGATATTATTTTAACCTTTTTACTTGAAGTAAACTAAAGGTATTCTCCTGTGACTATGGTATTGCGATATACCGCGCACAAGTGGTCTAAATGGAAAAATGACCTTTTGACATTAAATTAGGTCCAAGGTCATTCAGACCTCTTCGAGGGTAATCTATCAAATAAGGTTCGTGTCCTTTTACATTGAATTTAAAATAAAAGGTCATTGTCCTCTTGTGAACTTGATGTAGACCGGTAAGAGGTTTCCATCAAACAACTTTAATGATTCTTGCACAACTGCTCTTGCTCTTGAGATATTACGCGCCAAAAATCCAGACACAGGGCCACAGGGAGACATCACAGACAGACACTGCTTGTATATACATGCAATACAATTACCAATGATGCGATTACCATACCACATGAGGCCGTAGGCTAGTTGGTATGTACTGGTATTTTTCGGGGCGGATTCTATTATCCGAGGTGTTAACCGTCCCCCAAAAATTATGTTGTACTTCCCGTGTTATTTCCTTTTCCACTCTCTCTTACAGATCTCTGTCAGAATACTCAGAATGTTACATATGGATTACAGCAGCAGTAGTCTAGTCGGTTATCCACATCATTTTCAAATAGTTCACTCCTCTCTGCTGAGTCTCTGACAGTCAAAAACATTTAATCTCATCGAGTAAGCCAATAGGTGTTTAAGCTAAACTTATAATTTGTATTTCCCTCAGATTTCTGTGGCAACCAATCTCATGACCATCCCCGTAATTCCATCAATCACCTATATTCGCCGGTTTACCCGTACGTCTATCCCAATGATGTCGTCTGCACGTGGTTTGCAGAAGCTTCTGACGGTGGTTTCATTCTCATCAAGTTCTTTTCTTCAGTGTTGAATCACATTGGGACTCCTTTTTTATTTATGGACAAAATGTCTCAAAATAAGTAGTGTAATGGACTTTGAGGGACCCACTTCTCCAACGTCCCTGTTTATTAATAATTCGAATGCCTGGGTAGAATTCTATTCCGATTATATAGGACAATGTCTACGGATTTCATCTAGAGTTTCATATCAGGGACTCTTACGGTAAGTAGTTATAACAATTCAGTGTATGTATAGTAATGCCATAACGTATTGTCCTATGATGTTATCTTGATCGCTTTCTCACTGATCTTAAAGTGCAGCTTGAAGTGCAAGATAGAGGTTCATGAAGAATATGATCAATTTCAATACAATCAAAATTATTTTTGAGATAAAATAGGGTTGCGTTGCGTTGCGCGTCCCAAAACGTGAATACTACAAGAACACTTTGGATTAAAGACGACCGGGATCATTAGTGCCCGGCCTGAACCTTTTTTTGGCCAAGGACCTATCCGGAACCGGACTGGGGAGGAGACTCTAGTTTGCTTAATTTCGTAGCCGTGTCAGATCAGGTAGGGAAATGTCCATTGTAGTCCATGAATGTGAGGGTATGTTTAGCAGGAGGCGGAAATAGATAAGCCATAGCTGTTTTTCGGCTAGTTACAAGAATATTGGGTTATTTGCAATCGGGTCAGAAAGAAAGTGCTGGACCGGGATGTCCCGTGTCTGTCGGGGTCGGGAAAGAGTCACGTCCGTTTGGGTCAGGGAGTCAAAAAGCATACTCTGCATGCTCCTCTTTAATTATGATATTCTTGGTAAATTATGTGGCAGTTGTCTGGATTACCCATAAAGTATATTAATGTGGAATATCTCTAATTGCAAAGAGGGGAGGGCAAATATGTATTTTAGTTACTTTAGGTGTCCTAAAGCAATATTAGGCACATTTTTTTGACAGAGCGCCCCCAATTTTGCAAAAAAATGAGATTTTTATTTAGACGGTTCATTGGTAACTGGTAGTAAAACATTACTGTAATGGATCGTCGAAAATGTCTGTGTCTCACAAAGGAAGGAATTTTGTATTAGAATATTATTATCGGGATCCCGTCCCGATAATAATTCAACGGGAGCTGGGAAGGAACGGCCCTTCCAATGGAAAATAGCCGGGAAATAAGCGCCGTGTACGTGTCTACGCTAATCCATTATTGTTTTAAAAATTGGTTCATGCAAAATCAAGTTAGAGGTTTATTTTCTCGAGTGACACTATTTCATCATGGACGTGACATAACGTAGCATTTCCAGTTCTAAACCTACTAACCTTTAAGTCCAATCTGGATCGCAAATTCTTATTACAAAAATCGCTTATGTTTGATGATAAATACGAGCATTTTGTAGCATTCCGTTCACATGTATATTTCCTAGACAATCAACCAACTAACTGTGCCACAATAATCAAATTTTGAAAATTGGGGGCGGCTCTTCAAAAAAATGTGCCATTATTGCTTTAATTTAATCCAAGAGCTAAATTCATGGCCATTGTATAGACCTGCTGTGGTCTCATCATATTTTGGCCCTTTCTTAAAGGCTGACCTCAGAGATTTCCTGAGGAGGGCGCCCTCAATTTCTTCAAAAAAAAATCGGGGTTTTTTGTCATGGACATATTATTGTGTGTCCATATACTAATCACTGTGTAAAATTGCTAAGCTTAAATCTAATAATTCCCGTCATATAGAAAATCACAACTTTTGTTATAAAATTCCGTATCGGAATATTTGGTTTACCATATCCTATGGGACTAATACGTACCATAAATGTGTATCTTACTGCATCAAAACGAAAAATCCCGATTCATCTCAATTGTCGGAATTGTTGATTTTAGGTTACTATGCTTTAGTTCGTAGTTGATATGTTTTTCATTTTACACAAAAAATAATAATTTAGAAATCTCTGATCATGACGTTAAACTCCGAAGTCATAGCGGATTTTAAAACACCATAGACAACATGAGTATCCCCATTACAGTTAAAGTAATATAAAATACAAACCATCTTTGTTTTGCCAGTTCCCTGCGAAATTGAAGAGTTTCTGTGCAACTCGTGCTACGGATGCCTGGATCAGACGCTGATTTGCGACGGTTTGCCACAATGTTTAGATAAGTCTGACGAATCATTTTGCGGTGAGTATACACGTTTAGTGGCTGGCGTTATATTCTTAGGGGTCCCTAATGAGTGAATAATGTATCTCGTTTCAAGTTTAACAAAACTCTGTTAGAAATATTAAATTGGCAAACTATAGACAATGAATAAACATTGAAAACGCAGCTTGATTTACGAAATTTATTTATTATATTTACTTGTGTAAATCATTCAGTGTTTAGATACTGCTTTCCATTGTGCCCAGTTTCAGAACCGACTTGGGACGACCAGGGATTTCTAGTTTTTCTAACCCTACTCTTACGAAACTGGCTGCAATTTACATTATACAAAAGGCATGAATTCTCAATGTACATGGGACCGACGGCTTAACGTCTCCTCAAATGACGGAATGGTGTGTTTGCCCAAGTCCAAAGAACATTTGAAGAGCGAATTTTCCAGTTTTAATTATCTATCCAAATTTTAGATACCGATTAAAACCCGCAAGTGGCCCTTCTGAGCTCGAACCGGGGAACTTCTGCACCAAATGCGAATTACAGAACCATTGACCACAACTCCTCTCCTCTCGAAATAGCCAGACACAAGTTTATAATGATAATGCAATTGAAGGGACAACATGTCAGACTCCTTACACCCGGCTTTTACATTTTTTTTCTTCCGATATATGTGTAGTGAGAACATTAATTTTACCGTCAGCGGTGCGCGCACGCTAATACAACCTCGGATCCACACCATACCCAACCAACGTCCGTGTACTGGTTTCTCTGTTCCGCTTTGGACACCGATGTACGGTAGTGCGATTCTAGACTCATTTTACAGATGCTCGCGATTTTCTTGATATAGGTGGTGCACACAAAAGCTTTACAGACTATTCCCTCGCTATTTCATCTCTCATGACAGACGCACCAAGTGAGATTATCATATAGATTCTGCTGTGTGATACACTTGGATTCCCATACTACCTCTTAATATGCAATTTTGGCGACAGGAAATACTGGTTATAGATTGAGCTGGTCACTTGAATGGGAAGAGCATTAATCTTCTTTTGGATAATATCAACAAGCATTCTTTTACAACAAGTTCAGTAAAAAAAAATCATTTATTTTAATATTTAAAAGTAAGATAGAACTTGGGAATACTGATTATGCCGATGTTTCTTGCGCACTGTTGATGGACAATGCACGGGACAATACAACGCTATTCATCTGTTAAAGATGGGTGACCCGATCATAGTCTAATTTTTCATATGGTGTTTTCTCCCTCATATGCACGCATATCACCAAAAACACCCGATTACAAATCACATTTTACTGTGGTAATGGCGAGGTTGTCGATCGGGTCACCCACCTTTAATGAATGCAGTGCATTTTTTAAGGTTATTGACTATACTGGCAGCAGTTAGAGTAACAGTGTGTCTGTTTGAAGTTGGCGCAATTCAATAATGATCTGGCAATATGTATCCTTAAGGTTCTTTCTTCTATTTGCCAGTGGAATGAAAGCCTTTTCAAGGGCAAAGTTAAAAATAGTAAATATACAATTTTTTTCATGACCATGTTCAATTACTGTTGTATAATGAATGATATTATCGGCAATATTAGAATTTGGCTGTTTAGTTAGCCTATTATGTATTTTTTCAATTGTCAAAACAGTATGAGTGAGAACCGAATTGATGTTGTGATCCTGGCTGAATTTTAGCATTTTATTGAATAACATTTCAGCTACTTGCCATGTGACGGAATTCACTTGTTTCTACCAACCATTTATGGCGTGTCTTCACAGTCACCAGAAATGTGATGGCCAAGTGCTTTGCCCTGATGGATCCGACGAACAGGATTGTGGTATGTTAAAATTAAGGATTTAAACATAACCAATGGTTTCTTGTGGTTCTTCACTCTCGACCGCGTTGTATAGTAAAACATAATTGAATCTTGGGCAGTTCATTATCTTAAGTTGTATGATATTTTTATAAAATCCAGTTTGCTGAATGCAATTTTTACAAAATGATGTCGAAATTATGTTTGGAACTGTATTCGCGTGCTATAATTTTTGCGCTTTCTGCTGTTTATTTTCCCAAATATGTAGGAGTATGCGGCGCAAGACAAATTTATGTGAGAAGTACCATCAGAAATATTTCTTCACCAGCATATCCTTTGCAATATCCCAATGAACTCATCTGTCAATGGAGTATACTAACAGCTGAAAACTATAAAATCCTTATCAATATTTTGGACTTTGACTCGGAACGAGGTTACGATTTTCTAGTAATCGGCAATGGTGTTGATTCAGGAGATAAAAATGACATAATTGCAGAATTAACAGGGTACACAAAATTACACAGCGTTGTATCTACTGGATCGGCTCTTTGGATGCAATTTGCCACAGATCGTACCGGAACCAGAAGAGGATTTCATACGGAATTCACTCAAGTGAGGGAAACTAATGGTAAGAGAATTTTGGAGCTGTTCATGAATAAAATAATAATAAATAATAAATAACTATTAATCAGTGTTTACCAAAAATTCCCGGGTTCGAATCCTGGTGGGGTCACTTGCTGGGATTTATTCGGGTTCTCAATTCTGGATTTGCCCTGTATACCAGCTAATGATTAAATACAGAATACCCCTCTCCTCCGTGGTTCACTTGGAATTGGACAAATGAATCATGAAAGCATCCCTTTGGAGGGGATATTAAGCCGTCAGTCCCGTGTGCAGAGAGTCACAACTGTACATGGATTTTGGTCGGGTACCCATGCTCGTTCCAAAAAAAGAGGGACTAGCTGCAAATGCGGGACTACCGCTAGGGGTATCAAATTCACAATAATCAAGTTCTAGTCCGGGCCGCTAGGGGTATCAAATTCAGTTGTGATTGTGACTGGTTCAATGATACAAATAGGAAAAATTAACCTAAACATATCAGCAAAATAACCCCGAGTGTGTAATTTTTCTTGCAGTAGCACAAGTGTCATTTTCTTGTATACTGGATATTTTAAGGTATATCTTTTATTCACGTATTTAGAACAGGTCCCGCAAGGGGTATAATTTCACTGCAAATTGGTCCCGTTAGGGGTATATTTTCACTGAAAACTCGCCAAAACTGTTCCCGTTAGGGGTATATTTTCACTGAAAATTGGTCCCGTTTATAGGGTCACCTTCAGAACCCCTGGAACGAGCATGGGTACCCAACAAACCCCTGAGAACCCTCCCCGGGGAAAACCCCTGACTGTTCCCAATCCGCCCAGCCTCAAAGTGGGCCATGTTAGGAGCGTCCGTATCATGGATAAACGCGGTCCGGATCAGCTTACTCAGATGAATAAATCCTGACACCACCACAAGCCATTACCAATGACTTGGGGATACGCTTCTAAGAAGAAGAAGAAGCGTGTTGTGTTATCTACTTGATATGAGGGACCTGGAACTTACGCACACTCACCACCAAATTTCGTGAGAAACGAAATTGCGGTTTTAATGGTAGAAGCGATACTGTATATTGGTACATGTATATTTATCGGAAAACCTCGAGGCAGGAGCGATCCAATGCATATCGGAACGCCATTTTCAGTACTGTGGTAACATTGATGATAAACCATTAAATTAAAACGGCAGTTGTTTTTCCTCTATCACCGGGAAGAAATGAGAAAAAATACAGCCTTTCATCGGATAGAAAAAATAATTATATTCCAGGTAAGTTAGGGGGTCCCAACGATGATCGGAGCAAGCATCGGGTTCGATTTAATTTGGATTGGATTTGTCTATTTGCCATAAGAATATCGTATGTAATACAAAAGACCATACGATCTGTGTGGTGAGTAAATAATAAGATTTCAGGATTTTCAAACTATTCAGCTGACATATGTTTGTGGATGAAAGATTTTTAGTTCTTCAAAAAAAATCTACGAGGTGATTCTGGGATTTGCAGAGGAAAGCTGAAGTTTTTATCTTCCCTTCTAGACATCTGCAAGCCATATGAATTTGATTGTGGTACTGGAATCTGTGCAGATGCCATTGCAGAATGTGATGGTTTTGATGACTGCTTGAACTTGGCAGATGAACAAGAATGCGGTAAATACTTAGTAATGCGGCTAAGACTCTTCGCTTCCCATTATATCAAGTATTGTATTTGTTTTACATTTTACTCTTTTTATTAGAATAAAAAAGGCGGATCTTAAGACTAAATTAATTAAGTATTCCTAAAAAAGTAAAAAAAAAATACACGAGGGCAATTAATTTGCTACGACAGAAAGGTGCATTTTACGGTACATGCTTAGTATGCCCAGGTTTGAGCACGTGCGTATTTGTAATGACGAGTCCTCATAAGGTTTTATGTTTACCCTATCCGATTGGTCACTTTTAAGCATATGCTCTTGTATTATGGGCAATGTCATGCCTGAGTGGACCAATTTGTCCAAAGCACTGTGTAACTGGTATAAAAAGGTCATATGCATGAGTTAGTATACACTTAGGGCTACGCAAGAGTTTGGGGAACGGACTCCTGGCTACGTGGCTGGAACTACGAATAAATAGTACAACCAAGGAACGGTGTGATTTGATTATGTCATATTACCCATAATATGACACAATTGAAATTGTCAACCCCTTATATTCAATGACTTTTGTGTCTTTAGAATAAAGTTTTGGTATTTGTTTCAGCATACATCAAATGCCCAGGATCCTATTTGTGTGGAGAATCGCGGCTTACAAGTGTACGACAATGTATTACTATGGACCAGGTGTGTGACGGGTCTCCGGATTGTCCAACAGGAGACGACGAGCAACAATGCGGTAAGGAATGCAATCCTTCAATGAAAAGTCTTGTCCATTTAACCTTAATCACAGAGCTACAAGTGCCATTAAGCGATGAAGAATTTCTTTTGCTTTGTTTATAAATCATATGCAAGTAATTCTATCATTTTCCAGTTTAACGCAGCCAAATTATATTTATACATTTGTTCTAATGTCTAAAATTGTGTTTGTTTTGTTCATTAGTCCATTTTGTGATATGTAATTAGGTAATTCACTTGTCCTTTTGATTGTGTATTTAAAGTGTACATTGTATATGCAAAAGTCATAAATTGTTAATTATGATGTTAAAGCGCTCCTATTTTGTGCTTTATTCAGACAAAAGCCTGTCGATGGAAGCGCTTGTGAGTAAGTACGTAGCTTGACGTAAAATACGACAAACTTGGAAGTCCCAAGTGTGTCGCGGGATGGACACTGGACACACTTAAAAATGCACCTAAAATAATATGGTATTATAAATATAATAAAAAAAATTTTTCTCAAAATAAGGAATTGGAAAAATTTGAATACTAGGCATACACAAATACTCACACCACACAATGCCACCCCACTCACCCAACCAAACAGTCCAAAAAACAGATGCAGTTATGCATGCACCCCCCCCCATCACCCACCTACACACACACACCGCGCACACACACACCAAACACGCTCGCGAGCCACACCACACACACACATACACGCGCGCGCACACACACACACACAAAAAACCACACACACCACACACACACACAAACAAACAAACACAACAGCGTATACAGTAATATACATACACAACTACATGCATTAGTAGGCCTTCAGACCAAACTATAAAACGATTTAATTATCTGTGTTTGAATTAAGAGAACTCTACGGGGTAGTCAAATGACAAACCTCATTGAACCAATGGAAATGTTCAAAGGATTTTCTCGAAGGTCTAATCTGTAAGCAATCCATTTATGTCTTCAAAACAAAATTTAACGAATTCATAAAGTGATTTGTGTTCAGAATTTTAAAATGTTATCTCCCTATTTCTTCGAGTGTATTCGTAAGTATCATTCTCATCATATCAAAGGACTCCTGTTACAGATATCATTTAAAACGAAAGTGCTTTCCTTATCTTCCTAAGTCCAGTTCTTTGTAAAAATAATAAAATCAGCGTGAAGTCGCTTGATATGATTATCAAAACTTAATGCATTAGTTCGGTACCAATCAAAAATCAGGACCCCCAATCTTAATTTTTTTTGGTTCCGGCCGTATAGCTAAAAACCACGTTTTTTTAACGATTTGTCATTTTGCTCTGTAATGTATAAATCTCCAGAACCATGGGCAATTGCTTGTGAATTAGAATTTACGTTTTCAAAATTGGTGGAAGGAAGTGAAATAGTCTAGATTATTGCTAGTAACTGTGCTTAATTAACGTCGTGATTTGTTTTCTCTATGTCGGATCCCTATCAGCAACCCAAAACAACTTCGCGAGGTAACTAAGCCTAAGGTATCGCCACGACTTAGCGAGGATTAACATGGTTTGTACAGTGACAAGAAAATTAGAACGATTATTTGACATTTAAACATGCAGAGTATTGACGAAACCTCCTGTTACATTGCTTAGACTATCACACAAAACTGATCAATTATAGAGTTATTAGAGAAGTTTTCTGTCTTGAATAATTATACAGAGATCTGTCACACAACAACATCAGTGTCATAGAGAAATGAAACATTTGGTGAATTAGAACAACGGCAGATTTCTAAGTATTTACATATATTTTTAAGAAGACTTTGAAAACAGCTTACTTTTGTTCAGGAAAGATGAGCTGGTAGTATTTCATTCCCTTAACCATGGATTCTGAAGGTGATAAAAGATTCATGAGGTCAGTTCCCTCAATTAAAACAATTTTTTTTAAACAATTCACTGCATAATTAAGGTTTCTTTTGATATTCCTCTTGACGGTTATTCATACGGACGCCTTCCAGGGATTATTAAACTGGAAAACCCTGTGGTTAAGTGATTTACCTTAGTTTACGAAAAACATAACTTAAAATCATGTCAAATTAAAATTATATTTTAACTTTGTTTATGAAAACATGGGGAGATGATTTGATCATCGCATCTGTTGATAATTTATTTGCTTGCCAGAGTTCTATTGGTAGAAATGCTATTTAAAACCGGACTAATTGTGGAAGCAACGCATTCGGGGAGTATTAGAAAGTCTTTTGTTGTGAGTTGTTACATTTTGGATAAAAAACTTGTTAGTAAATTGTAAAGGAAATTCACTTAATTCATTCTTGAACATCGTATTTTACTAAATTGTGTGCATTATTTTGTGTCTTAGATTAGACTGTAAAGCTTTAGAACTACCTTTTCCAGATGTTAGTCGTCTTATATTAACAATGTCTTCCAATTCTTAATTTTCAGATTCGTAAATGATCACCGTATCTGCTGCAATCTCGATAATTCAGAAACCAAATGTACTACATTGGAACCGCAACCACCATTATTTAACTGTGGTAGTCTAATGCAAAATGCAACCCTTAGAATATTCATGTGGTTCTTAGGACTCAGTGCTTTATTTGGTAATCTGTTTTCACTTATTTGGCGTGCTAAAGAAAAGACCAAAAGTCACACTCAGACAGTACAGGCCTTTTTGATCGCCAACCTGGCTATTTCTGATTTCCTAATGGGTATTTACATGATAATCTTAGCATGCGCCGATCTGTATTTTGGCGATAACTATTTCATTTACTCTGATTCATGGCGCACGGGTACTGTCTGTAAGTTCACTGGGTTTCTGTCATTGTTTTCAAGTGAGGCGTCTGTCTTACTCCTCACTTTCATAAGTCTTGATAGATTTGTAAGCGTTGTCCTTCCTTTTAGCAAGGCACGGTTAACACCACGATCCGCTAAACTGGTAATAGGTATCATGTGGTTCATTGTCTTCTTAATATCCTTGATACCTATTCTTCTTGCAGGTCCCGAGTCAGACTTCTATGATCTTTCAGATGTATGCATAGGCCTGCCATTAATAACACGCCCTGCTAGCTTCACACTTGAGAAAAGCGGCATAGCCTCACAACAGAAAACCTTTAATTTACCAGTTCCAAAAGAGTCTAAACCAGCATGGTACTTTTCAATCGCCATATTTTTAGGTCTAAACCTACTTTGTTTTCTTGCGATTCTAGTATGCTATGCAACTGTATTTATAGTTCTTAAGATATCAAGTAGTCGCGTGAAACGCAAAGGAAATAGAGACGAAGAGATGAAATTAGCAATCAAAATGGCAGTCATCGTCGGAACAGACTTTTTATGTTGGATGCCTGTTATCTTGATGGGTATTTTATCCCAAACAGGCGCTGTAGATATTCCTCTGATCATGTACACTTGGTCTGTTGTGTTCATTCTCCCGATAAACTCTTCCCTGAACCCATACCTCTACACAATTGCATCTCTCATATCGAGCAGGCGGAATAAGACCGCCCCATCTGGTGAGGGCAGTCGACACACAGGAGCTTCAAGCAGGTCCCGGGGTGTTAGTGGCGTGAACACGCAAGCAACTGCACTCGCTGCTGAGTCAGTTGCTTAATATTTTTGTAATTAATTTGAAACAAAATAATAAAAAATATCATGTGATTACATTTCACAAACTACTAATTAAACTACTATTTAAATTGAGTAATACTGAACAACCTAATGCTTAAAATTAATCTGAATATTGCTTCAGTACTGTTTTTTCTGCATATAAAGAGAATAGAAGTATTGGTAAATGAGTTTTACGCGGTGTCGTATCATCGTATGACTCGTATTATCAGGCCCGTACGCAGTGGGGGTGCGGCCGCACACCCCCTCCCCCCAAATTCCACAAAAGGGGAAAAAGGTCCACTTTTTGCTGAATCGTTTGTTAAAAAGGTCCAAAATTCAGAAGAATTTTGCAAAAGTCCAATTTTTGGTGAAGAAATGTTCAGAAGTGCAAAAAGACCATTTTAGAGGGGGTTATGTCCACTTTTACCTAAAAACGGGTCCACTTTTTCGAGAAAAAAAAATCCCCTTTTTCGAAGTCCCGCACCCCCCCCCCCCCCAATAATCCTGCGTAAGGCCCTGCGTATTATGATTATGAAAGTTTAAACTTTCTAATTCTCTGGAGTATTACTGCCTATTATGTATCGTTATTTCCTGTTGGAGCCAGAACATTTTCATAATTGTGCCGGGGAGGGGGGAACTGGGTATCCATATCGGCTAACCACCCAAGTTACAAAAAACGCGAGACCTGGCAAGGTCTTGAGACTTGCAATTTTTGGTTTCAAAATCAACCTATGTCTCTCTCGGTCTCACATAGGTTATCAAATTTGACTTTTCCATCTCTGATAGGGCATCAATTTAGCAAAATTGTGTATTAGAATAACAACAATCTTCAGTTCGTGTTTCGATATTTTTACGAAAACACGGGAAGAATGCAAATTAATAATCTTCCTCAAGATGTTTATCAAATTGTCTAACGAGCGCAAACATACAAAGTTCTACCACTGGCAAGGGATCTGATGGATGCATCCAATCTACGGCGTGAATATTTGTGGGCAATGGATACACCTGAAGTTTGGTCAATATTGTTTAACAATGGCTACACTAATTGGGGTTCTACATGAACAATAATAGTGGGTGAGAGGGCTTTATTCATTCATTCAGGATCCACTTGCAAAAATCACTTGAAATCCCCTTTCAGAATATGTGCATTGCCGACCCAGGCACCACTGATTCGTAGTGAGGAAATAATATCCAAAAAGGACGCGATTCATTAATACCGCGCCGGCCTCTTTATGATCATGTTCAGTAATTGTGAGGTCATTTGATTTTATAAACTTCAAAAAGCTTCCTACAACTAATTAAGTGTAATTGAAAATACCTATTACTCGTCCCTAAAGTAAATTTACACGTCATATTACGTAATAAAATTCTATTGTATGGAAAAAATTGGGGTCAAGTGAGTTTTACTCTTGATTACGGACAATCACAGCAGTGTTGATGTGTGCGGTGTACATGGATAAGCGCGCTGACCTCGGTGTCGGATTCCAGTGTTTACGTCGCTTGCGCTTGCGTAGTTAACACAAACCTAATTACTATATTTAAAAAAAAAATCCGTTCCGCAATTACCTCAGGAACCATAAATCTGATTTACTGTGAATGGGCGGCAATACACATTGATATTTTGTTGTGGACATTGAACCCTCTCTCCTTCTTTTATTGGTGTAACATATCATTTTGCTGACAGGTCAGGAAAGTCAACCGTTAAGAGTTATTTGCGGTTAGTCTCTTACAGAGACCAGTTTTGTGTGGAGCACCACATAAACCTTTTCAACTGTACAGTGGTGCCTGCAGTAACTTTTATGAATTTGTGTTACATAATATACAGTTGTGCACCTTATCGGATATCGATCGATTTTTTTGGCAAGAAATTTTAAATAAAATGACAAGTTCATTTCAAAATCTGTTATTTTTCATAGCCAATTGTGTAAATTAAAACCGAAAATGTTTGGAAACCGAAAACTCTACAAACCATCCCGCGCATCACTTGTGGGGATGAGAGTTTTACAAAAATATCGAAAAGATTAAAGGTGCGTGTTACGATCGTTTTTTTGGGATCCCCTGATTTACCCGGAAATAGGTGCGATTTTGATATCAGATGAAAGACTGTATTTTTCTCATTGTTGGCCTGAAATATGAGCCCTCAAATCCATTTCATTCCCAAGATATAAACAAGAAACAGCCGTTTTAATGGTTATCCATCAATATTAGCACAGTATTGAATAGGGCTTTGCAATATGCATTATTGCTTCTACCATCAAAACCACAAATTTGTTTCCCACAGTACTTAATAATGGGACGTATGTACAAGTGCCAGGCTCTCATACCAAGTATATAGGACAACACAATAGACAAAAAATCGGAACAAGCACCTTAAGTCCCTTTTTGGCGCTCTCTCAAAA
>JAMKCH010041846.1:0-24115 GCA_023653785.1 Ophioderma brevispina
ATTGAAGACCGAAATATGGGTGTAAAGTTGCGTACTATAATGCATTTTATCACTGAACGTATTAGACAGTGTCTAGTTGACCTTTTGAACAAGTTGCGGCTTAGTCACAGATCACATTATAGGATTAAATTTCCAAATGCATCCATAAAGTATGATAAAATGTTACAAATATCTTTCTTTAGGTCCCAAGAAGTAAAATTCAATGATGATGTGCCTGTGATGGTTCAAACAATATGAGTTGCGTTACATTTTCATAATATCCTTCAGCCATATAAAATATGGCCCTTTAACACTGTTTTTGACACAATAGTTTTGAAACAGTGAGTAGTTTGTTATATCTACGAAGGGGGTCACCTTGAAGTACACAGTGGAGCTGCAACTAACAACCCTATTGTTTAAGGTGGCCTTAAAGTAGCACCTTATCAATAATAACTTACACACCTATGCTACAAACAATTATTGAACAACATGGAGTGGTTGTCATTGGGAAAACAGAATTAGATACTAACCCATAACGAATTAAAAGCATTTTTGTCTGACCACGCGCCTATTTGAAATTCGCGCTACTGTAGTTGGGATATGTATTTGTGTTATGCGATACAGACAGCGCAGTAGCGTCATACATCTTCACGGCATGATGCTGGTTCATAATGTGTATTTCCTATGGCATGTATGACCTTAAACGTGGCCGGTCCGTATCGCCTTGTCACGTTATACACTAGCGCGATTTTTAATAGCGCACATGGTCAGACACTAGAGTGTTACTTACTTGTTAGGAGTAGGTAGATAATTTCCCGTTTTTCTAACGAACCACTCGATATTGATGCAATACTATATTTTAATAGTGTAATATTGTTGTTAATAAGTTATAGTTGTACGCGGGTTCTCCTTTACATAGGGGGGGTGATCTCTGACCGTTTGTGAGATATCGATTTTTAATACTTGTGGAAATATTTTGTGGCGGCCATTGGTTGTGAGTGGGAACATGCATTGTTTCCTCTGATTAGGTTATTTTTACCCTCCTGGACATGTCTGAAGTATCAAGTTTTTTGATGCATATTGGTTGGCATATAAGACCAGTGCAAATGGTTACTCTATAGTCTTTCTATGCTGATGGTTTTCTACATACTAATCATATAATCCGAAAACATGTGTTATCAGTTTCTAACTGGAGTAGTATTTATATCCTTTAATAGTTTATAGGTGCCATTAATACCCCATTCAGGTCATAATATGTCATAATTTGGCAAAAATTGCAAATTTTGTTATATAAAGTTTTGATGAAATATCTTTAATTGTGGTAAAGCCATATCGATATTTTTGCTTAAAGAAGGAAAATCATTTACACAACTAGTGGCATCCTTTCTTTTTGGATAGGGAAGCACTGCCCTAATATTTTCCAACATTTTTAAGTTTTTCCTCTTCACCGGGGGAGGGGATGGGATTCGGCACTAACACATATTGGCATGCATCATATTCCTGTCCAAAACTGTTTTTTTTTTTTAGCCGGGCTTGCAACCCAATGACCCTCCGACGCTCCTTATTTTTGCAAATATGTTCGCTTAAATTATCCCTATTTTCATGATATTGCACTACTTTCACCCATTCTATGTCACCGTATAATAGAGCCAATAATTAGCCAAATTAGTAAAAACAATGCAGAGAAATTGCCCAATTTAATTACTGTGACTTTGCACACTGAAATGGCCCTTTTTCCCCAAGAAACCCCACAATGATAGCCCTCATGGCAATAAGGCAAAATATGTCCAATTTCCTATATGATTGCCCTCACCCCACCCCACCCGGGCCCCTTCATCACCTAAGAAAAAACAGCATGCCACTTTACAATTAATAATATCGTAGACGTTTCATTCCATATGACAAAACTAGTTCTGCTTCCCCCAATGAAGGTGATGTGTTATACTTTTCTATCTTGGGTAATGCAGTATGTTGCCTATCGAAAGACCCCCTTTTTTGAACCATCAATGCCAATGACCCCCGTTTTTTCCATGGTACAGGCCTAATCCTTTCCAGGTATTACCCAATGACCTTTTTAAAAGAATTTTGAAATTTTTTATTTTTTTTATTTTTTTTATCTTGTTCTTATTTTTTATACATGTATTACTCAGGACCTTCTTTTTATTTTTTTTGGCCACCAAATGTTCCCCCTTTTTCTGAGGCGTATTACGGAATGACCGCCCCTTTTCAATAACGTTCATTATTCCTTAAATAGGCTTACTTTTGGACGGCCGGTAGGCACATACCTGTCCCTTCAAATATGGAGTGCCCGCCCCGGGACTTTTTTAAAACGCTCGCGAGTGCCAAGGATGGCCTCAACGTATGATATTGAATAATAATTACGATCACTTACCTCCATTCCCATCAGGCTGCTGGAATATATGGGAGAGAAGGGGAGTAATTGGTGATTCTGGGCCAACAACCCACCTTAAAAAGTCCACCTTGCCCCTGCCTTTCACATGGGTTTTAACTTCGAGTTTATCTTCCGCAATTAGGGTTCAAGTTAGCAGATTGTTGTCCCCCGCCGAACGAGTTCGGAACGGGACTATAAATGGAGCAGCTCCCTTCGTCCGGTCCTCCGTCCGTCCTTTCGTCCGGCCGTCTGTGATAAAAATGTAACCCATGTTGTGTAACGATTACTGGAGTTCTGTAAGGCGACAATGATGTAACTTGGTGGAAAGAGGACGGGTGGTGAGTTCTTGACCTGATTAGATTTGAGCTAAATATGCAATTAAGTATCTACTTTGATAATTTATGAACATTGTTCCTTCAGGCCTTTACAAGTTTTTCTGGAGTTCCGTAAGGCCTATAGATGTAACTGGGTGGAAGGAAGCGGGCTGAAGAGTTTGCAACCTGATTACAGTTGGGGCTTATTTTGGGCTGAATGGTATGCAATGAGCTAATTAAATATGCAAAAATCAGCGTAATTGCTATATTTTTGACACTCTACATTGGATACTTCAATCTTCCTGCGCTGCATGAAAGCGTATCATGGGCCCCATCTGTGGGTCCCCACACTTTAGTGCAATTTGAAGTATGTGATATATGCGGCCTGCGGCTTAGCATTCAATGAGCTAATTATATATTCGTAATTGCTGTATCTCTGACACGGTACATGATAGGCAAACTTCCTTCGCTACAATGAGACTACGATGCCTATGGAGGGGTGGGGTGTTGGGGAGCGTTATGTATTTGAAGGGTGTGGGGTGGGGTGGGTGTTGCAGAGTGTTGTGAGGGGGTAGGGTGTTGGGGGTTGGGGTGTAAGGGGGAGTTGTGAGGTGTTGGGAGGGGGGTGGGTGTTGCAGGGTGTTTGAGAGGGTGGTGCTCTGGGGATGGGTGGGGTTTTGCAGGGCGTTGGGGATATATGGGGTGTTGCTTGGGTTTTGGGGAGGGGTAGGGGGGGTTGTAGTGGCATTTATCGCATGTTAGTGATTTCGACATTCGGCGGGGACATATTTTACGCATCGGTAAATACGAGTTTTCCGCCTTGTTTAGAAATGCTGTGAAAAATCGTGCTAAAAATGAACACATATTGTTAATTTGTACTAGTGATAGCCGGGGGCACCACAATGAAATGGCTTGGGTGTATTGCTCGCACTTTCAACCAGGGGCATTTGGTGACAAGGACTGAAAAAAGGGGTCTTTTGGTGAAGACAGTCCAAAGTTCCCACTAATAGGATCTTTCCGAGTGACAAATTTGCACAATTTTCTAAAAAATGGAGGTCTTTGGAGAAAATGTGGTCCTCCCCAAAATAGGGGTCCTTTGGGTGCCAATGGTAAATTTTCACAGAAATGGGGTCCTTTGGTTTGGGTGAAAGTAAAAAAATGGGGTCTTTGGGTGACATCGAATTCTGAAAAAGGGGTATTACAGTCTTACCTATATGTGGTGGCTTCCAAGATGGGAGTGCACCCCCCCTCCCCCCCCCACCCCCGGAGTGATAGACCACAATTGGAAATCGAAGTTTACCGTGATTAAAACGCCGGAACATATTACTGAATGTCTGACATCTGTTTTGTTTCAAGAGGGGTCAATATTTTGTCCTTCAGTTTCTCTACAGGAGGGGTAGCCGAACCTGCATGCTAAGGACATATTGTAGGAGAGAACAAGCTGTTACAACAACTCGTCATTGGGATTTCTATTTTATTCTTCTCATATAGGTTTGTCCATATGTTGGCGGAAATGTATAAGTCCACACTTGGCAAAAAATTTAGGATCTATGCATCCAGACTTAAGAATATTTTAGAAGGAATGACATGAGGCGCTACCCATGCATGTGATCCCATCCGATCCTGGTGGGGGCTCCTTGAGGTCTGTCCAATTTGGTAGCGAATGAACAAGGTTTTAGCATTGCACCACAAAGTCAACATAATGCTACATCTATTTCCCAAATGGGCCAAGCGCTAACCTGAGTATATCGCCGAGGGCGCAGCTGCTATCCGCTATGTCATCATTTTTACCCCTTACCCCCCCATTGGTGTTCCTCTGGGGGTCTGGAGAAATGTAAAAGATTGAAAAAATGCATAAAAAAGCAATTTGCCACTTTTTCTTTTTGAGGAGTCATGCCGCCATTTTGGGCATTTGTAAGTGAGCACAGCTTCACATGCATACTATCCATGTCATTAAGACTGCCCCATTGCTGGGGGGTCCAAAACGTCAACATTTTCCTCACATGTTGACTTTGAGGCAAAGTCCCCTATTGCCAATCATTTTCACTGTCTCCCTGAAGTCTTGTTTAAACAAAAGAATTCCAAAATCAATTTGATTAATTCAACACAATCTGTAATAAGCTAAAAAACCACTATGTATCATAAACAATGCGCAAAATAGACAAAATCTGTAAAACATTCAAAAGCCAATGTCCAGGGGGTAAAATGACCAAATCGCAGAAAAATTTAAAGGGCATTTTCCTCACTCACCCCAATGCCACTCCAATTATTTCCACAAGTTATTTAAAACTTGTCCGAGATCACCCCCCTACTTTAAACCCTATGTATGTCATAACAATTCAAACGTAAAACATTGCTCTTGTCTATAGCAAACTGTACTTTTTAAAAATCTTTTTGCAAGATGAATATAATGATGATATTCTTATTTACAATAAGGCACTTTAACCCATATACAAAAGATTTGTTATCCTTGAACCCCTTTGACCTGATAGACAACCACCGTGTTCAGGGAGGAGATCATCTAATGTATACATCTTGAGACGAATATACTAATAGATCGGAAGCAACAAAGCTGTAGTCTATTGTTAACAGCTCGAGCGTATCGAACCATGTCCTGTTTCAGCTTTCAATTACTTTTGCCGCCGCTCGGTGGCGCTGTGAGCACCCTTACTTTTCTATTGCAAGTTATCCGTCAAATGCAGGCAATTTAAAACACCACCAATTTTGTGCTTCAATATGACCTAACTGAATATAATTGTTCTTAAAACTGGCTCACATTAACAGTTTTAATGGGTTTGGCCATGTCATCAATAACTCATTTTCATAAACGTAGTCCAATACAACGGGTCCAATTAGATCCTATTCTGTTAAAAAATAAGCAGTTTTAGACAAAAAAATCGTCCAATTTGTTTCAATTCTTGTGATATTGAAAAAGAAAATACGCAATTTGCTTAACTCATCCAGCTTGAAGATATCAAGAATGTCTTTAATACATTGAAATTAGAGCAAATTCTCTACCTATAGTCGATATACGAGTGTACAAAATTGGGTATCATTTTTAATTATTCCATGGCTTTATATGTAATAGTCAAAGTACTAAACTGGTGTCAAGACGTTTTTGGCAAATAACACGCACGTGTGGAGCGTCATTGATTTAAAATGCCCCCAATTTTCAAATCTAATCTTGGGCTATACATTGAAAGTTTTGATAACGCTTAATGCTTCTCTATCAGTCGAGGGAATCGTTGATTAAACATAAACACAACGTAACCAGACGCTGCACGCTGCAAACAATCCATCGATTACCTTGCTTCGAATCTCTGTGAGGTAAGTCGTCTCAGGATACATGGCTTTTATGACCTGTGACCTCAGTAACTCAATTTGCTAATGGTGCCACGGTGGCAACTGTTTTGGAATTATTCCAACTAAACACACTGGTCCATTAATATTTATCAACAAAATGCATTAGTAACCCACTTGAATGTTTCTCTTTAACTTCGAACTAAATATTTCCAGCCATCCACTTGCAATCTATTACATTTTTCAGGTATAAGGAGGAAATCTACATTACGTCTGTAGATAATCGTTTTACCTCCACACTTATATTTATGACAAAGAGACATCCCATAAAAACCTTTAAGATATAAAGGTGCAAATGCAAAACAGAACTTGCAACAGGCGGCAGTGTACCTGCAGAGCAAATGGTCTTCAGTGTACCACAGGATGGAACTTTTTTTCAGGGGAGCAAAATTGTCAGCGTGGTCTTTATTTTATTTTTATTTTTATTTTTGTCTTATTTGCCTGGGTAACCATGTCAGTGTACAGACTGCTTTCCAATGGTGCACATGGATCCAGGATCTTTGAGAAACTGAAGAAGACATTGATGACTAAAACATCACACACTACCTACTGGCTGTATGGCTAGACTTTATGACACTAAGAAGTTATCAAATAAAATGACTGGAGTGCCATATATCCTAAAAATATTCAAATTCAAATATGATAAGATATTTAGGCCCGATGCCATTTGTCCAATGTTGTAAACTTTCACATAATGGCAAATTCAGACTTTGAGAATAGGTCATCGGTTGATTGGAACTGGCAACCATTTCTATTTATGCAAATGAGGATATGTGACAAAATGCCTTATTTGTTTCTAATTTGATCTGTTTGCTCATCTGAACTTGAAATTGGATATAAACAATAGCAAATGAGCCCTCTCCAACTTCTACATACTGAGTAATTGACAGTTGAAAGGTTTAAAGTGCAATGGCTGCCATTTTGAATTTATGCACTTAGAAGATGACCCAATTTATAATACTTTTATACTGATTCCCTTGACCCCCAAGACATAGGTATGTACCAACCTGAGTTTCTACCAATCTTAGATCCCAAGATATAAGCAAAAATGGGTTAAATGGCGCCATTTTGAATTTATGCAAATTAGCGCTGTTCCATACTCCGATTTTGGTATAAACTTTGATATGGTTGTTTGTTAGCTATTCCAAGTTAAATAAACACAAAGCGGTTCGGTTGCAATTTGTTTTTGGGTCAAATCCTATTTTGATGACTATCATTCACCCCCCCAGACGTGTAGTTGAGGGGCGAAACTCCCGTCTGTACACCTCATATATTATTACTAGTATTCTGTATGATTTCTGTTATTACCATGGTCACGTCGAGCTTAAATTTAAAAATCGCAGATACCTATATCTTATACAGCCTGTCCAAAAATTGTACAATCTAAAAAAAAATGGTTAAATATAAATTTCAAAAGAAGTTATTCTTCTTTTGCATAACACTAAAGAACAAAGACCGGGCTTTCCAATAATATTTAGGCTTATACACTTCTCAAAAAAATGGTACACTTCTAAAAAAATGGTTAAATGATTTCAAATAAGTATTCTACTTGGCATAATCTTCAATAAAAAAAAGACCGGGCTTTTCAAATAGTGTTTGTTTCATCTTATTTGCTTTGTTTGTCATTATTCTAGATCATTTAGTAACGGACAAACAACACCATTTGTGCCACTTCAGTGTTTACCTCTATCATGTCTGACCCAGGAGTGCAATGGTTTTGGGTGTATAATAATTATAATAGGGCTGTTTTTTGATATTCGAGTGTATCGGTGCGCATGGCTACAGACGCATAGAGCTCTGTAACCATGGCGCGTATGTTCAGGGGGATTATGTTTGATAGAGATTACTTTTGCAGGGGAATTTCGGAGTTTTGAGTATCACAGGTAATTTAACAGAAGCATATTGATGTGAACTTCAGAGCTTTTTTTTCTTAATTTTAATCATGATATACTAGATCTTTGTGAAACAAGGTTTAAGAGCATGATTGTTTAATGTCACTGGGACCGAGACCTGCCATATAAATGCTGTAGCAAGTTTCATCACAAATTACCGTTTGGAAATCCCCAATGCCCAATCGAGCAGATCGTGTCCTAAACCCTCCCTGTACCGAACCACATGTATAGTCTTATATCTTGATATCTTGATCGATTACGCTGTCACAACAGCGATACAGAATGCTTGCTGCTTTGCCGATTGTATTTATAAACGGTAACGAGATGATAGTTTTGGTGTCACGTCAAGTACAGTCAGCGTGTCAGTATCAGATATCAGTGTCTCGTCGGGGGCGACCGATTATTATACATCCGACTATGTTAAATCACGGTCTGTACATATGACCCTCTGCCCAAGGCTATTATTTTTTTTCCAAAGACAAACCGTCTATTAATGTCTAACACAGACAAATTTTTTTCCCTTCTGATTCAAAAACCGACTACGATGACGATAATCGGGTTTTTTTTTCTCAATTAGGGATACGGTACGTCATTTTTTACCTGATTGTTCCCCCGAAGCAAATAATAAACCAATCAATGCCGTGACTCCATCAAATCTTTTATTTTCCAAAAATGGCTGTTATTCCCATAATAAAATTCCTTTTAAGATTCACCATCTGTATATTTGTTCGTTAAATAATTAATAGTCCAATTGTCCCGCATGATGTGAAAAAGATGGGTCCATTCGGCTACAAACTGAAAACATAGTCAGCCGGCTAAATACCTTACCGTGGACTGAATAGCAGACGATCCCCGTGTTAGTTTGTAGCATCTTTAACAGCCATTGCGTCGCGGCTGCGGGGGTATGCGTCTGACCCATTCAATATGTTGTTCTGAATGACAAGTATCTTATCAATTGATTGGAGAAGACGGAATTGACGACTTTCAAAAATGCCCCTTTAATTGGCCTTCGTGACCTCTGACTCCATTGTGTACAACACAAAAGCATAATTATGAAGGCTGCCTATTGTTATTCTGAGCAAATTCGGCTGAAATTGGGGCCAATTGTGTTGGCAGCTACTTTGAAATAGGTGATCTTTGACCCAATTTAAGAGTCACCAGAAGATGCACGCCATGACGAGCTTTCATGTTTTCTGATGTATCTGATGTACTATAAACTTTGGGCGTAACCCAAAGTAAGCCAACTGTATAACAATTCCCTAGTTTCCATCAAAGGGGATACAAACCCATTCAAATTGTTTAGGTATTCCTTAGTAGTTAAAACAGTTCTTCATTATATTTCTCATAATTAGGTAATTCACCTAAATCTGTTAACACTTGTTTTTCGCCCAAAGAAAACTGAAATGTGTGGGTTGTTTAAAACAATTTCGTCTTTGGTCAATTAGATTAAACATTTGATCAATATAATGAACTTTCTTTTCATACCTTGTTCGTCCAATTAATTAATTTCGTCGTATCCAGGGCCCATCATCTGAATGTGCAAAGCAATTTCGTTTTTGTCATTTCTTTCACATTTAGCTCGTATATTCGTCTCGTGTGGTGTATTTAATGTTCAAAAAAGTAAGTCCCCCCCTGACAAATGTGCACTTTTCTAGACAAGTTAGGCTCCTTAAACCTGTTACAAAAATGTAAAATGCACGGAAATGTACACATTTAATGCAAAAAGTTTCAGCACAGCATTTTGACCTTCCCCTGAAATGACGTCATTATTAAATTTGATACATATCAAAATGGCACTTTCCTTGCATAGGGCTTTAAAAGTCGAGAAAGTCAAAGTTTAAAAGATCTTTATAAAAGATTCTTTTTCCCCTATAACGGAACATCCGAATCCCATAAATTTGGTACCACATGATAGCTTAGAGTTTCTTCTTTCCATTGGTATCAATTAGTACCAACATTCCCATTCTGAACGTCACTATGGCGTCATAAGTGAGGAAAGTATAAAAATACTGATATAGGGTAGAAAATTGATATTTCGCAAATTTTCGACTCAAAAATGTAGCACTAAAACTCTCTGAGCATAAATAAGTCATATCCCCCATAAAAGAGAGCAAAAACCGTGTGAAAACGGATATTCCCAAACTTTTTTGGTAAAAAAAACCACATTTTCCCCTATTTCTACAACTGTGTACTCTGGAATTGACAGTTGTGGCTGACAATGTGAACTTTATAATGTTCAGCCGAACGTAATTCTAGGCATGTGGTACTCATTTTGGTACACATGGAAAGAAGATGACCATAGCTATCCATTGGAACCAAAATCAAGTATCTGTTGCATTCCATGTTGTAACTAGCATGTTGGTACTTCTCTCCGTTCCGCCGGAGTTTCTCGATTGTTAAATCCTATGCACGAAAGGTCATCTTTTCAATTCGTCACCAAATTTAATAAATGACGTCATTTCAGGAGAAGATGAACTATTGTGTGGATGTGTTTTTGCCATTAAATGTTGTAACAATGCAGTGAACATTTCACATTTTTGTAACAGTTCAGGAGCCTAACTTTTTCCAGAAAGTGTACCTTGTCCAGGGGGACTTTTTATTTGAACTGTTATAAGCCACTGTTGTATAAGCCTACTAAGAGTTGTGCTTATAACTCAGGCAAAATTTACCATCCTTTTTTTTTTTAAAGGGAAGAAGGAAGTTTTTTTTTTTTTTTTACGTTTCTTCCACCTCATTTTCTTCTTTCACATTCACCTCTTTTTTTACTTTCTTTCACTTTCATTTTTCTTTCCGTTCCTTACTTTTTATACCATATTTTATTTCTTTTTTTGATTTTCCTTTTCTTAATATCTTGTTCGTATCTTTTGCTTGGTTTATAACAAATGAAAAACAGAAATTATATATAAATTTTGCTGATGTTTACAGGCCTGGAATAGATTTTTTGTTTACATCATCAGTCGAGAGTAAAACCATCATATTTTTGCGTTTGGACGGTGTGTTGTTTGAACGGCCAGACTCCTTTAATCGCTTTCAACATCAAGGACGACTTAATGCCACGATTAAATATCCCCCACCTATAAAAGGGTACAGGAACATCCCAAAAAATCTACTATATCCATTGTAAATCCTTGATATAGTTATTTATCTTTTTTTAATGCAATGAGCGGGCAGGTGGGCGAAACCAGGGGGAATTTTTTCCCCCCCCCCCCAAAATGAGTGATTTCATGCACACTCGCCAATTTAATATTGAAAAAAATCGGCCATACTTTCTAACCATAATGCTTGCCACCCCTCTGAAATATATATCTGCACCCCCCCAAAAAAGCTGGTGACGCCACTGGCAGCGGGCCGCCGCGCTTCTAAGAGATTTTGGCCCAAATTATGCTCCAGGACCAGCTGCTCACGGACCATATGCCCTCCTGGAGCATAAGGTCCTGGAGCAGCTGGTCCTGGAGCATATGGTCCTGGAGCATAATAATCTGGAACACTATTCAAGCAAATGCCCAGGAGCATATTTGAATACGCAATGGTCCAGGAGCATATGGCACATATGCCTCCTGGAGCAGTGGATCAAATATTCTAAGTCAACTACTGCTCCAGAGCATATTTGCCTATGCTCCTGGACCATTGCGTATTCAAATATTCTTCTGGAGCATATTTGACTTAGAATATTTTTCCAGATTATTTATGCTCCAGGACCACATATGCTCCAGGCAATGCCTACAGGAGCATATGGTCCTGGAGCAGACTGGTCCTGGGAGCATCATTTTCGGGCCAAAATCTCTGAGAAGCGGGCCGGAAACCCTTGGCCTCGGTAAGTTACACGGTGAAAACGACACACGAACTCGAGAGTAATAGCTCACAATTCTCGATTTATTATCACAACTACGTCACAGCTTGGAAGGTACCGATTGATGTACTGTACAGGACGCTTGGTAGGCTAGTGTACCTGTGATGTTACAGGATCTATGGTAGTGTACCTGTTGGTACAGGATTCTAATGGTAGTGTACCGGTTGATGTACCAGCATTGTACACGGTAGGTACTGTTGATGTGCAGGATTCTAAGGTAGTGTACCTGTTGATGTACAGGATTCTAATGGTAGTGTACCTGTTGTGTGCAGCGATTCTAATGGTAGTGTACCTGTTGATGTGCAGGATTCTAATGGTAGTGTACCTGTTGATGTACAGGATCTAATGTAGTTGTACCTGTTGATGTGCGGATTCTAATGGTAGTGTACCGGTGATGTACAGGATTCTAATGGTAGCTGTACCTGTTGATGTACAGGATTCTACTGGTAGTGTACCTGTTGATGTCAGGATTCTAATGGTAGTGTACATGCAAGTTACAAGTTCTTAAATTATCGTAACTAAGCTATTCGGTTCCTCACACATCATTAATAACTCATGTAGTCCTGGGCCTGAACATAATTCATATACAATCTATATGACAAGTATTCATCACCGAAGTTTTATGCGTGACCGCTATACTTTCAATATAACCCAACCAATCAACAGATAGCTGGGCAAAATCGCCAACAAAAATACAAATGCTTAATAGAGACACTATCCAATAGCCCTTAATACTTCCGATTATTTAATCAAAATTACATTGAATTTGATAATTCTTTCATATAATAACACACCAGCAAAAAACATTTTTGGACAGGGGTCCCCTAGCCTGGCCGGCTCTAAATACCACTGACAACCTGGTTGCATAATGTTTGCATTGCACACGTGGGAGTTGGATATTTACACCATATATAACACATAGAAAAAATCTTTTGACATGGGGGGTTCCCCCTCTAGGCACTGGTCGGCACTTAATACATACCATATGACACCTGGGTGCATATTTGCATTACACACAAAGTATTTCGATATTTCTACATAATAACACCATAGGACAAACATTTTTGGACAGGAGTTCCTCCTCTAGTTAGCACTTGCCGCATCGGCAGACATACCGAATTACACCTGGGTGCATATATTTGTTTCATTTACACACATAGTAATTTGATATTTCCTTTTTTTACACCCCTAGTATAATAGCAAGGTAATATTTAAAGGAGCACCAGTGGGGTTTCCAACCCAGACACCTGCTCCTCTCATGACATTCGTCGGCCCACCTGTTCATCGCCCCATTGTTACTCATCTCCATATGATGTCATTCACATATGTAATTTATTGAAGGACTAAGCACTACCCCCACAAATATCATGAACCAGAGGCCTTGCTCCTTACAGATAATCAAACCAGAGGAAAGGCGCCCGCCTTTCACATGCGTTGTCCACATATTTATTGTCACATGATATTATTATGGAAGGCTAACCATCGCCCCCTCAGATGTAGTTAAGAACCAGAGAGGCGAGGCCGCCTGCCTTTTTTTCCTGCATTGTTCCGCTACATTCCCGATACACTTTTTTGTTGGTGATATTAGGAGACATTACTATCCTTCTTCTGTTCGGGCGAACGTGTGCCCTAATTGTCACTTTGACTCCCTTCCTTGGTATAATTAGTAAGGATCCACATGAGAGTCGGGTTCGTAGGCGTACTCTACACTCAAGGCACGGCACGGAGCGTCAAAGGCACGGTACGGCACAAACCCTCAATCTCTATTATCGCCTATGAACTGATTTTGGTTTTCAAAGTACATATTTTCTGATGGTCAAGAAGGAGTCTTCAATAAAATTATTTAACAAAACTGTCAGATGAATATTAAGTAATGGAAGTTTTCATACGTCACTATTATCCAAGATTGTACCCAAATAATAAACGAAAGGCAAAATCCTTTATCCCATACGAATACGGCACCTAGAATAAAACTATTTTGGTACAAAGTGTTTTTTTAGGTCAAGGATTTCAACAGCAATGTTCCCAAAAATGTCATACATCTCGAGTCATGTTATTATGACCACCAAATTGTGACACCCAAAATGTGACCTTTGACTACTCTATATGTATTCACCTAAATATATGGGGAATTGCATGGCAGTTTGATATTTGGTTCGTCTTATTAAGCAAGGGCCATGGTATCTGCTCCAAACCCTCTGCCTCAAGAATTGTTCAACACTACCACCTAAAATATATATGTGGAATGCATGGACATTTTGAATATTGGGTCTGTATTATTTTAAGCAGGCCATGGTATCTTCTCCACCCCATCTTCCTCAAGAAATTGTCTCACACAGCGACCCTGTGCGGCTTGGCGTTGTCGTCTTGCAACCAAAAATTGTTGCTTCTTGCACTGGGCAGGCAGTGGTGTTTCCAAAATTTCCAGGTACACAACGGGCGTTCATGTTGCCATCTGGCACCACCGTGACGTTTTTTCCTCCATAATGAATACCGGTCTATACCATCACTGCACTTTCCACCACCTGACAATTCCTGATACAGTTCTCTCGAGGTTCTCACCACGTAATCAACGAACCCGTTGTCTTCTATCTCTTGTGTCAGATGTTAGCGGCTCTCGCTATATAGACAACATCGCGCCAAGTGTCCAGCTATAATCTCCTGTCTCCCTAGCAGCTAAGTCAACAACTACTCTGTGTTGAACGGTTAGGCGTGGAAATTTGGTCATTCGTCTTGCTCGTTAACCACGTTGAAGCAATCTCCGATTTAGGGTTTGTTGGGAAACGTTGATTCCATCATGTCCCACAAACGACGAAGACGCTCGTGGCATTTTCCGGCTGTACGGCACAGTTAAGGCACTCGGCGAGCATCCGTCTGGCAGCAATTGTGGTCGTCCTGGGGAGATTTTATTATTGCCTCAATGGACCCACCCTCTCGAAAACAAAGACAAAAAAAAAAATACGTCTGAGGATTTTACAGAGTAAATCAGGCAACTTTGGCTTTTGTACCCTTCCCTCGGAGTGCAAGCACTCTTCGGCGTGTTGACAATGCAATGGTACGAGGCATAGCTTATAGGGAACCGGTCATTTTGGTGTAAGTGTCACCAACTCTAAAAACGTGGGCTCATTGTACGCATGAAGGCAGGGAAAAGGAACACCACAGAACGTCTGGCCTTTTTTAGCTCCCAACAAATGCATCTTTACGTAATTCAAAATTTGCAGGATTTACTTCCCTGGGAGTGGGGACTCACTATGTAACCATTCACCTACTCTAATAATGATTACTGAGGCTTTCAAATAGAAATACGTTTAAATTGGGTGGTCTTAAACAAATGATTTCCAACTTTATATATCAACAGTGTAGAACTTAAGGAAGGCCACTGCACCTTCACGCGCTGCGTTTAGCAATGACATCGATCTTCACATTCTCAGCTTCACTTATCTTCTATTATGCACGCTGGTTATTATTTTGCTGTTTGTAATTACTTTTCATATTGAATTTTACTCTGCACGGGCCTGCTTCTTGTCGTGTACTGCTGTGATGCTGAAGTTCAAATAAATTGATTGAAATTGATTGATTGAATAGACCCGGGGCAGGCCACAATAAGGAAACAGCCGTGGCAATGTTGCCCGGACTACTGCGGTCCGACATGTAAATGGGCTTTTTTTTGTCCCCATTATACAATGATTTCTGGTGGGTCATTGATCACGTTATGGGTCTGTTACCACTCGATCTAGCCACGGTCCTCACCCGTTTTTTTTCCTAGGACACCAAAATGTGCTGGCGACCAGTCCCTTTTCAGTGGCTGCTTCCAAGCTATATGGAACCAGATTAACATCACCATTCGTAGTGCCGCCAGTACTGTTTGATAAAGTTTAAGGCAATGCTCCAAACCACATCTTTTAGCCGTATTACTCATAAGGGCGCTTTGTATCTAGTGAAAAGGCGGCCTTTCAAAATGTAAGTCATGTATGTATGTTTAGTTTATGTTATGTAGGATTTAACCATTAAGTGGTGGGCCAGAAGAACACCATTAAAGTAGAAGTCTGTGAATGATAGTCTTTGTTGTCATTTTTAGCAAAATTGTTTTGCTGTGAGATCGAGCATTACTAAGACACAATTGCACAACACGGTTGTTGTCAAACTCATGCAACAGATCTCCTTTACGGCTTTTATTAACCCTAAGCAGGGCACTTTCTGTGTTGTGACCTCTGCGGCAGGTAGATTGAAAGGCTTCCATTAATCCCATGGATGGACAAATAGTCTTAAAACCTTGATGCCATACACAATACTCTCAAATCCTTTGCCAACACACTTTGGTGTTAGATATCTGGGCCTGTCCCATGGGCCTGTAAGCTTGGGTCAAGACATGGCTTTTTTGGCGGATGTGTGTTAACAATCATACTATAGTATTTTTAAGTTCACAGGGAAGGACACCTGAAGACATAGATGCATTCCAAACTTGTGAAGGATTGGTGGACAAGAGGGCAGTTCTTCTTCATATAGGCCAAGTTGGAAACGGGTCTAGCGTACAAGTCTTGTTTGGAAGTTTACTCATTACTCTTTCAACTCAACAAATCGATCGACGCTGCTGCTTCAAAAGCAATTAACCTTTGTTGTCTCACCTATCTTACTCATGTGTGTGATCAGGAAAGTACAATGCACTTCTACCTTCATCCAGCTCACTACAGATGGTTCAGTTTTACTCTTAAAAGAATTTGCGAACATAGTGCTTAAAGAGTTTTCAGAGCTATATCCAATGACCTCGTCTATCGGTTTATTCTGTATAAGTTTACGTGCAAGCTATAGTCTAAGACACGAGGCCTAAGTTATGGTCGACTCTCAGTCTCTAATACACCGCCACATCACAACATCAAATCGCCTTACGATTGGAGTTTGATTGCAGTGCGCATTGAATGAGGCTTGGCCCCATCGTCTGTCTGTCCTTCCTATCATATGCAATATTAGTCTTTGGTGTGCCAATCTTCAAATGCAGCTAACAGTTTTCTCAGAATACACTAACGGTAGTGACAACGTTTTTGAATACTTTTATGGTTGGTTCGTAGAATTGCCGATTTAATTTGTTTAGTTTTTTGGAAATTGCATACACATACAACCAAAATAATAAATTGCGCAGATTATCGGTGTTATCCAAGCTAGTATGTATGCCATGTTGTTTGTAAGTATAAGTGTACTAATTTTATTCATGCTATATTCAAAAATAGGAGATGGGGATTAACAAACTTTCTTTGAGGCTATACATAAGCGACTAAAGCCTCTTCTGAAAGTAGTGGGCTGGTCTGGTCCCACCCAAGGACAGACCCAAGCTATTTAGAAGGTCTAACCATTAATATAATATTATTCTATTTTTGTAGTCCACCCATAAACATTAACGATTTAAAGGTGCATCAAGTGCCGGGATAACCAAAAATAAAATAATAAACTTAACATTCCACGAAAAAAGCCTCAACGATCATGTGTGTGTTCATTCATGGGTGTCTGTAGGCAATGCCAGGGCTTGGTAATTTAGCGTATGTAATTCTATCCTTGTTTGCTCTTGACAAACTAGCAGATTATAGTAACAATGTGCTAGTAAAATAATTCGACCTGAAATCTGTTATTTGTTCTTAAGACACGGCCTACTGTCAGAGTTTACTGTGTAGACTGCCATTCATCACGCGGAATTGTTGGAATTCTACTCCATGTGCATTTTAAGAAAGCACAAATTGTTTACAGGTCAATTATTAGTATATAGCGCACCTTACCACTGCTTAAATGCTACAACTTACAAGGCATCGACCAAAGTCACTGCCAGTTTTTGGACAGTCGAAAATGTGTAAAACCAATAGAATAATCAAATTAATTTTGCCTACATGAGCTGGGATCATTCATTTTTGTTCCCAAGATTTGTGGCGGGTGTTGATGTTGTGGTGTGTGTAGGGGGGGCTGAGTCACGTTTAACTAATTTTGACTTTGAGAGGGTCTGTCCTCCCTACGAAGACCACCCGCACTGCATTTTATTTTGTATACCGTAATTCATACCTAGAATGATGAACCCAGTCCGTACAAGTGGGTTTAATAGTGAATGGTGGCAAAGGGACAATCGCCCATGAAACTATAAACCTTTCTGATTGTAATCATCAATAAGATCATTGTATATATTTAAAGAGTCCCACTGAGTATGACGTTGGATGAAAAACAAGCACAGATGGCTTCTTCAAATCTCATACGTATTCTCCTTACAAATATCCCCTATATTCCCTTATATGATATACAGGTTAATATATAATATATTTACAACATTAGAAAAAGTCAAAACCGAAATATGCTTAGATTGCCTCAGCCATTTCACTATTACATAATTACACACCCCCCCTGCACCGTCCGGAATCCGAGAACAGGAAAAACATCTACCACTTGACCTGGTTGAAACCATCTCGCGAAATAGGTAACACTCGGAGCCTCAAACACTTACGGACCGCCGATTTTATTCCTTCTTCAAAACACTTTCTCTACTAAAGATCTCTCCAAATCATTTAAGATTCCGATTTTTTGAATATTTCTTCAGATTTCCGATATTGCATATTAAGTCAAATCATATACCTTCTCTTCTACAATCCCGTTTCTATCAGCCCTACAAAGGTCCTGGCAATTTGCGTGGTCCGAACCTAAACACATAAGTAAACAAAATGCTACCCTATATAACACAACTCGCACGACGACGAAAGCAATAGAGAGGCGTCCCCGCCCTCATAAAAAACTCGCATTACAAACATATCAATATCAATTAATAATGAGAACACCAAATAGGAAGACCTACCTCGTATATATTAACATGATACATTATCATCTGTCCCAACTGTAAAACATTGAAAAAGAAAAAGTTTTTAGATTACACTTTGTATTAGCCCGATTTTGGGCAAGAGTTTCATATTATGTATACCCCTCTCGAATTTTACATAAATTGTTTTTGTAAATTTTAAAGTGGTACATGGAACAATAGGAGACACATTTGCCTAGTCTGCAGATATCTCCGTTGTTAAGACCTCTGATAGACTGAAGGTGCAGATTGTTTTTGCATCTTTTTTTCTTATAGCCTCAGCACTCGTTAGTTTAGTGAGTTTTTGGAAGTGTAGGGTTATGAGCGGTCCTCCCTACCATTTAAAGCCTTTGTAAAACGCAGATACTCAGGTCACGCCGCCCTGCACCGGATATTGAGGTCAATTGAAATCACTGAACATTGCTGTTAGTTGGGGGACGGACGGGGCTTGGGCCACAATCAGTCATGTTTTTCAATTCAAAATGCCAATTTTTGGTCTCTTAATGATAGTTTAGTCATATAGGCCTAAACTCTTATGTGACTGTTCCGTTGGTGAAAAACAGGACACTAGCACTTTAAGTGGTCCTTGATAGATGCCATTTACTACGGTTTTGTTGCGCTAATACCAGTCGATCCGCGACTTTTATTATAAACAATGTAGAAAATTTCTTGACAATACGGCCTGTTAAGCTTAGCCATTACAGTTTTTACTACACCCTTTCAAATCCATAAGTGCAAAATGGACTGTGATGATGAAAAATGGGGGGGGGGCGATTTTGTTTTAAATTTGGAAAAATCACTGATAGTGCGCGAATTCAGATCGGCATCAAACCGGCGTAACAATGAAAAAACTATAGTCTTCAAAGACTTTACGTATGCGGTAAGAGGGCGCTCTACACACATCTGTACAAAGACTTGACAAAGCTAGAGCTGGTCAAGAATATTTAAAAAAAAGAAAAAAAGTTTGATTAAACGTTTTTAATGTTAGCCGATTTGGCAAGAGTTCATATGTACATGTATAACCCCTCTTCGAAGTTTTACATAAATTGTTTTTTTGTAGAATTTTAAAGTGGGTACATGGAAATCTTTCCGCCGATTTTTGCAATATACGTTATACCGACATATTAGACCGGCAGCCTAGAAGGTTTTGATCAAACGAACGAGATACCAATATCTGAATAGGGAAAATTCGGAGAAAATATAACCTTTGCAAATATGAATGTCTGCCGATGACCCGCTGCTGCGTGTAGCCCCAGGAGAGGGGTAAAGTTACTATGGGGGTCAAATGTCGGAACTACTCTAAATCTAATGAAATATAGCTCAAATTATTCCTTAGGTAACCAGGAGTAAAAAAGTCAATTGGGTTATATGCGTGTGGTGCCTCCTTTCCAAGATATATGGGAAAATAGGCTAAAGGTCATTTGTTTATTCAAGAAAGGTCAACGTTTTGCAATATCCAGATTTGAAAAAAATATCAAAAAATGTATTTAATGATACTGATTCAAAATATGTTTTTTTATTTTGCATAGATTTGGTTCCCTGTAATAGGGAGGGGTATGATGTCCCCATCCCCATAGAATCCTACAGGGAATTTTGGACCCCTCCCATTATAACAACAAGAAGATGACGAAAGTCCAAAAGCATTTCATATTTGGAATCAGTATCATTAAATAATTTTTTAAAATATTTTTACAAAGAAATCTAGGTATTGCAAAGGGTGACCTTTCTTGAATAAAAAAATAACCTTTAGCCTATTTTTCCAAATATCTTGGAAAGGAAGTACCACACGCATGTGACCCAATTTACTTTTTTACTCCTGGTTACCTAAGGAATAATTTGAGCTATATTACATTAGATTTAGAGCAGTTCGAACATTTGACCCCCATAGTAACTTTACCCCTCTCCTAGGGCCATACGCAGCAGCGGGTCTCCGGCAGACATTCATATTTGTAAACGTTATATTTTTCTCCGAATTTTCCGGTGTTCAGATATTGGTATCTCGTTCGTTTGATCAAAACCTTCTGGGCTGCTGCTTTATATGGGATATTATGGATCTCCAGCACATGAGCTCTAAGGCACAGGTCGCTCCCTAAAATGCCAAGCTTCATCGCTTCTTCGATGCTTAATTTGAACGAAGACTTAGGAGAAAACTTCCCACCAGGAAGAAACACTCCATTTTGCCGAGATGCTTATATCATTCTGCAGTTTACTTGCTGTCTTGTCGAAGATAGGACGCTAGGTCTCTTGATAAAGAAATCATCCCCCAGGAGTCTAAAGTACTTGTGGTGATGATATTCCCTCTGGTGTGACTCTCAGATGTAACCCTTATGGATGACGATGCCACTCCTTCTAATAATATTCGCTGAGACCATTTTTGCGACTATGTTGCTGATCCACTTGGGAGCGGTCCATTATTTGCGGCGGCAGGGGGAATGGAGGATTTCAACTTGGGGGGGGGTGCTAAATATTTTGCATTCCCTATGGCTTCTCATTAAAAAATCACTCCCCTCATTCTCCAGTTAAAGTTCATGTTTCCCCTCAGTCCCGGGTCCCCTTTCCCTCAAATCATCCATTCCCCCCCTGGCGTTTCATAATAACCCGAGCTTCTCCTTGTGTAGTGATCCGGTAATCCCTGCTGTGTAACTTTCAGCAAGGGTCTTGGATAAGAGACAAGTCAAAGGCCTTGCTAATATCCAATTTAGTCAAATCTAATCTCTACAACCTGTCCTTGCTTTTGACAAGGATCATTTATTTATGGACGCATTTCTGGCATTAAATTGCGGTGGGTCCAAAAAATTTGCTCGGTTTTTACTACTGCATGTTTTTGTTCGAAGTGCATTCACCGCATAACTTGATTCGCATTTTTAGCACATTTTGAAAACATCGCATAATCTTCTTTCACATAAAATCATTCGCATTGAAGTATCCGCATAACAATATTTGTAAAACTTAATGCGCATTAAATTATTCGCATATGTTTATGTGGCATTAAAAATAGTCGCACGTGTTTGCTTGCTCGCATTTTTCACATCACAAAAGATATTTATATTGCGAATGTAACGTACTCGTATTCGCATTTAATTGATTCGCACATCTTTTGTTTGCAATATATTATTCGCATGAGTTTCTTCGCATTCCCAGAAATATAAATCACCATATTTTCTTACATGAAATATTTTTTTTTTTCCCGGGGCATTACATGTCGAACATTTTTATGCGCCACTTAGTCATTCGCCCTTTTTCATTCGCTCAGAAAAATGCGACATCCCTCCCAACCCACCCCGCCCAAAAAACCCTCCACCTCCCCAATAAACCTATACCCCTTCCTAAACCACTCCCCTCCCTACTAACGCCCTTCCTATCCCCAACCCCGTTCCCCAACAAAACAGCAACTTGCCCTTCCCCCAACACCCTTTCCCAACACCCTTCCCCAACCCAAAACCTCCGCCCTCCCCAACACACGCCCCTCCCCAAAACCGTATCCCTCGCCCAACCAATTAATATGTAGGCGGGATGAGAGGCCATGGCTTATGGCACCAACCGATCGTTACAATAAACCTGCCACGTAAAAAAACACTGGGGTTATCATTAAAAACAACCGTACCCATATTTTTTGAGCGAATGACTAAGTGGCGCATAAAATATGTTCGAATGACAAATTGCGCATATTAAAGTAATGCGAGTAAGTTCATGTACAAAAATTAGGTTGAGTTATTTTATGGAGGAATGCTAAGAAAATCGTGCGAAAACTCTTTGCCCAACAAACGTATGTTAATAATTAAATGCGAATACGTACATGCGCATTATCTTTTATGTGAATGTGGAAATGCGAGCAAACACATGCGACTATTTTAATGCCCACATAAAATAAGGCGAATAATTTAAGACACTATCAGTTATCTATCCGACACTATCACTATCTATCTTGGAACCTGCCGTTTTCTCTTTTTCTTTCCATTCTAGCCTACAGCTGGAAAGGTAACTTATGGAATTCTACAGACTTTATCCTTCCTTTGAATGCTCTTCTTGCAAGTTTCAATATTTTCAAATCACTGATAGTTGTCTTTAAGCGCATATAAAGTTTGCAAATATTGTTATTTTATTGATTTTTTAGTTTTTTTCTTTTTTTGCAAATATTGTTATGCGGATATTTCAATGCAATGATTTATGTGACGAAGTGTATGCGAATGTCAAAATGTGCTAAAATTGCGAATAGAATAAGTTATGCGCGTGTTGTGGGAAATGCACTTCGAACAAACAATGCAGTTAAACAACATAGCGAACTTTTTGACCGCATTATGCCAAGAAATGCGTTCCATATTGGCCTACGACACGGTGAGGGCGAAGTGCGTCGACATTTATTTATTCAACCCGTTTGCCTCGCGTTTGCAAGTCACGTTCACGTGTTTTCAAGAGGTTGCATTATATTGGAGTAGTCCCGATATTTATGATGTCAATTCACCCAAAACAATTGCAGAAGAAATCATTTTAGGGTTTTAATATACTGTGAGATTGTCCAAAAAATAATATATCAAACTTTTATATCAAAATCAACCTGTCCATGCTAGTCATGCTAGTTGGAACATTATAGGAAAAGGTAATCGTTGTACAGGGGTAAAGAATTAGAATAAAAGATGTACCAATTAATTAGGCTCTCCGAATGTTTAAAAATAGGTATAGTTTTTGCCCTATAGTACGGTTAGTAGGCTAACAATAGGTACATACCAGTTCAAGGTCCTTCAGGTCTCCTGGGGAAAATGTACATAATGATGCGATTTTGTTCGAACTGGTTGTAATTGTTCTTTGACACACAAGATGAATTGTATAGATTCTTTCTTTGTCCGACAATTTCTATATAATAACAGAATTAGTCCATAGGAACGTTGTTGCAAATTTGAGAGTTGCATTTTTTTTTTTTGATATATTTGGTTAAACTTTTATATACTCTTGTATAATCGTTCCATGAGAAACCCAAAAAGTATTAAGCGACATTTTTTTTTCGATGTGCGGGGGGGTTAGCCAGCCAATTTCAAAATGGCCGCCATTTTTTCAATATTTTTAGCTTATTTGACTAATAATTCCAAGTTTTATGAATTTAAGATTTTATTTTCATGTGTTATTCACTTAATATCAATGATGGATAACATTATAAATAACATTTCGATAACTCTTGACTTAATCAGTTGCCCAGTTTGGTGGCGCCACCATCTTCAAAATGGGCCGCCCATTTTGATAATATTTTGGTTTTTAGTATATTAATGGCATACTTCAATTTTTTTAAGATTTTTTATGTATTTTGATTAAAATTACAATATATTTAGTATCAAAAATAAAATTTAGAATCATATTATCCCTGATTTCAAATCATTCATTTCTTGCATAGGGAATTTTTGGTCGAAATATCCGCCATTTATTTTAAGTGTTCTTCCTTTTCTTTACCATCAAGCTAGCATAATAAATGTACACAGAAACGAACATGGCATTCCCCGGGGCATGGGGCCATTTCCC
>JAMKCH010041847.1:0-12965 GCA_023653785.1 Ophioderma brevispina
AGTGTCAGATAGATAGCAAAATATGTTAAAATGGCGGCCATTGTGAATCAAGATGTCCGCCTGAAGGAAACAATCCGCGACTTTCTGACTATGTGATATTTGTGTTCCGTGTATCAACACATGGGTTTAAAAAAAAATTGCCAACATTTGAAACCTTCTGTGTGCTCCAAGTCCAATATACAACAAGCAAATCTTTTGAAAATTGCAGCCATTTTGAAAACCAAATGGCCGCCAAACGGAAGGGATAAAAAAATGTTAACATTTGATTGGTGTGATGGGACTTGGACCATTTCTACATTTTAAGACCCAATTCCAATTGTAGACAAAAAAGCCAACAAAATCTCAAAACCATCACGACACCGCCCCATACTATCGATCAAAAAATAGCACTGGTATGATATTCAGGTAAATCCGCTCGGTATGCATAGATAAAGCACCTTTTATCTCTGGAAGCTACTACAGACCCTTGTTATTACCCGCACGCAGGTTTGAAACAGATTTTCAGGTGCTCATCACCTGATTAAGATTGAGGCAAGTTTTTTCATGACGCAAAGCAAAGATACGTGTTCCTCTTTCCGAATAATAAACCTAAGGCGTCTACTGTTGCGCGTTCAATTAACTGACCGTATATTTTTCATCATTTTTCCTCCCGAAAAAGTAAAGCAAGATAACAAAGCCGCGTAACCGCCATTTCGGTATTCATTTACCGTGTTGTTAGAGAGGTCGCTAGACGCCCCTTTTTATTTTTCTAATACATGGTGGTAATGAATAAAAAAAGTTATGGATCTGGTTCTGCACAAAGATGTTAGTCACAGCTTGACCAAGCAACATATCCACCATGAATTTTGTTCACAACATTAGTTTCTTTTCAATAAATGAATGAATATCCAGTCAAATTATTGCACTCACACAGTAGAACCTCACAGTTTATTGTCCCCTTCGACGAGTTCGGGAACGGGGACTATAAAATGAGCACGCGTCCGTTCGTGTCCGTGGAGTAAAAAATGTTAATCCGGGTTGTAAACGATTTATCTGGAGTTCCGTAAGGGCAACACGTGCATCTAACATTGGTGGAAAGAGCGGTTGATGAGTTCTCGACCGTGATTAGATTTTTGGTGTAAAATATCTCAGTAGTATCTCATTTGCATATTATTCCGTTCATATGTTCGTCCGTGATAAAAATGTAACCATGTTTAATACTATTTACTGGAGTTTCCGTACGGGCTACAATGATCTAACTTGGTGGAAAGAAGCCGGGTGATGAGGTTCGCGCTCCGACCTGATTAGATTTTGGTGGTAAATATGCTAATTAAGTATTCTCATTTGCATAATTATTTATTCGCGTTCATTCGTGTCGTCCGTGATAAAATGTGAACCCATGTTTTATATCCGATTTATCTGGAGTTCCGTAAGGCACCAATGACTAACTTGGTGGAAAGAAGCGGGTTGATGAGTCTCCTCTCGACCTGATTAGATTCTGGGTGTAAAATTGCTAATTAGTATCTCATTTGCATAATTGTTCGTTCATTCGTTCGCGATCCCGTGATAAAAATGGTTAACCCATGTTGTATACGATTTATCTGGAGTTCCTAAGGGCAACAATGATCAACTTGGTGGAAAGAAGCGGGTGGATGAGTTTTCTCTCGACCTGATAAGATTTTTGGGTGGTAAAATATGCTAATTAATTATCCATTTGCATAATTTATGAACATTTTCCTGCAAGGCCGGTTTACAAGTCTTCCGTAAAGGAGTCGGTATAATGATGTACCTTACCTTGGTGGAAGGAATCGGGCTAAGAGTTCTCGACCTTGATTAGATTATGGCGTATTTTGACAAATTGAGTATCCAATGAGCTATTCATATGCCAACCATAATAGCTCATCAGGTACGCTCAGACTCCAGTGTAATGCTCTTCCATGGCGTATAGGCGTGCGTTCGAGCCCTGTGAGATTCCTCTGTCTTTAATTTTCCACTGGACAAGAATTAACCGCTTGGTTGTCTCGATTTAACCATGCGATATTTGGGAAGCTGGTCCTGGCGCTGCGATGGTTATCTCGAGGTATGTTTGCTGATAAGGGCAAAGCGGCTGATCGCGATCTGCTGCATCCCTTGAAATGAGCTAATGGTTTATGGTATGGTTGGGCAAACAAGTATCAGCGACCCATTTGTGTGATGAAAGCGCTTAGAGGCCAATAGCATAAGGCGCACTATATAAATCTCTGCTATTCATTATTATTATATTAACACATCAGCGTAATGCGATATTTTGACATGTATATTGGACACTCAAAATTCACTGCCGCTACATGAAACGCTCCCCCTATCATTGGTCCACATCTTTTTGCAATCTGAAAGTAGGTGATATATGCGGACAGCGGCTTAGGTATGCAAAGGGGGCTAATAAAATATGCATAATTGCTGGATCTCTGAAACAGTACGTCGGATAGGGAAAATTTCTTTCCTACATGAACTACTAAGCCTTAGGGGAGGGAGTGGGGTGTTGGGAGGGGGTTTAGGTATTTCGGGTGTTGGGAGTTGGGTGGGTTGTGGTAGGGTTTGGCAGGGGTGTTGTGTTGCAGTGTGTTTGGTGTTAGGGAGGGGGTGTGTGGGGTGCTGGCAGAGGGGGGTTTGGGGGTGCTGGGGGAGGGGTGAAGTGTTGGGGAGGGGTGGGAAGTGTTGGTGCGTGGTTCGGGTGTTTTGGTCGGAGGTGATGTTGTGGCGGGGATAGGTGTTGCGAGGTGTTGTGGGGGGAGTTGGCTTGTTGCGGGGTTTGGGGACGGGCAAGGACTGTTCCGAGGGCGGGGGTTGGGGTGTTGCGGGGGTTGGTGTTGATGGGTGTTAAGGAGGGGGTGGGTGGTGTTGCCAGAGTGTTGGGGAGGGGTGAGGTGTTGGGCAGTTGTGGGGTGTTGGGGAGGGGGTGTTTGGGGGTGGGGTTTTGGCAGGGTGTTGGGTTATGGGTGTGGGGTGTTGTGTAGTTTTGGGGAGGGGGTTGGGGTGTTGTCGTTTGCATTTATCAATTTAGTATCCGCGACATTCGGCGGCGGGGACATATTTGAACGCATCGCGTACATCGAGTTCGCCTGGTTTTAAATCGCGAATGAGGCCAGCTCAATCCAAAACTGGGTAGACACTTCATATAGGAAGTCCCAGTATACAAATGAGTATTTCCATTGATTCCGTCCTGCTCTAACTTAACACCATACAGACATGACGGAAATGGCAATATCTCATTTGCGTACTTGGGCTTCTAAATTGTTAAACGTCTACAAACTAGACGGAGAAACGATTCTAAACGCCGGACACTTTTCAGCTGCAATGGACAGTAACAATGGCTATGCATTCCAAATAAATAAAGGGGGAATATGAGTGCTTTGTTCGCCTAATCCGGTGGATTGACCTTACCAATAACGCCACTATTTGCTTGATCAATGCATGCATAGTGATGTCCCATTGGCACTGCCCTTGATCCTGATATTCGAAAATACATATTGAGATGGTCATTTTATTCATTTCATGAAAACGTGCAACCTTTACATTGCCATACCCAATCAATGGTATTTATAATATTTATTAGTATTTATAGTGGGGAAAAAGGTTTAGTTCTGTGAAGTATGTAATCGAAAAATGCCAATTTTTTTCCTTGACCCATGGCCACAAATTGACAAACTCCCAAAAAGACACCTACTACTCTATATGTGGCACCCAAAACATAATCTGAATTGCATGGGAATTTGATATTAGGCCTGTATTATTTTAATAGAACTATTATTTGTTTCAGATATGTCAAGTAAATCTATTGTAGTCAATGTTTTGGGGTTTCGTTCATAGGGGCATAAAGCGCCTTAGGAGGGTCTCAAGGAGTTACTGAGGATTCTGTGTGGTATTACTAATCAAGCATCTGGGTTAATATATTCTATCATATTGCCACATTAAAAAAACCTGACATTTTGCAGTAAGTTAACACTCTTTGGTACTTTGTACTTAAATATTATGCTATCTTGAAAAAATGTCAACCTTCAAAATAAATCTCACTTTGATATCATCCTGCAGTTTTGAAAATGTTTTTTGAACTCCTTGACCCTAAAACCTCATTTTGGCACCAAAATCTCTTCCTTCGGATATAATAAGAACATATAAACGGTTTTCTTTGATGCTATGTCGGCCATCTTGAAAAACTAGCCGTGTATATAATTTCCATGACTCAGCTATTGTATATTGAACCTCTGAACCCCAGACAACAATACATCCAACACTAATCCCCAGAGTAGGTGCTATTTACTTTTTAATGCGGCCATTTTTGAAAATATGGTTATATGCAAATTGCCATCACTTTTATTTTTTGTCATCACGTATTTTTCCTTAAACGTGTCCATGGCCCGATCGCTAATAGCCTCGTCCCCAGGGACCCAGATTTTCCGGAAGTGGTCAAAATTTTGGTATCAGAAGAAATCTACTATTTTTCTCTTTACCTTAACCCCCTGTGAAAGCATAGGGCTCAAGGATGTTTGGTTTGGGGATGTTATGACAACATTGAACCCTTTTTGGTCGAACCAATATTAAGTTTACACACTACTCTATGGGGACTGCGAAAATCACGTTTTTAGCTCTCACATCAAAACTGGTTGACATATCGGCCCGCGAACTTTACAGATGGGGATATCTTTGGGGAGCTGTAAGCCTATTCTATCAAGATGAAAAACTTTAAGACCTACATCGGGCCATCCCCTTTAACTACACAACCCAATGATCAATTTATAGCTATGATTGATATGTTAGATTCTGGCCCTGGTTCGTAGAAATTTAAGGCCCGTTTTCAACTTGATGCTGCAGCACTATCCGCATCATGTGAGGCCTGAGCCTGAAAACTTCATTATGGCTATTAAAAGGGGATTTCCTAATAGGGAGACCTGGTAAGGGAAAACCACTTTTCAACTAAACAGAGGTCGGAAGATGAAAAACGTCGAGACCTTACCTGGCATGAAAAACGACAACGGGCCAAAGACACACTGGCCCCATTCGTCATAACCGGAAGACCACATTGACCAGGTCACCCAAAGAGATAAAAAATCACCGAAGCCGTGAGAACCAGGAGAGACCGCTGTGGTCCTGCTGGGTGAGGATCTGACCCCACTAACGCAAGCCACGGGGGAAACTGACGCGAGCAAGAACACACACCGGTGAAGTTGAAATCAATCGGAACGAGGCTACAAAAGTCTGAAAGATGAGCCTAGAAATCTGCCAGAAGAGAGCCGCACGAAGACTAAACGGCCCCTAGATCTCGACTCAGGTCCTAAAGGGAAGACGAGCCGAATAAAGCAGAATAACCTGAGGACCCCATCTCAGGCTAGTGAGCCAGATCCCCCGTCACATAAGCATACACTCCCGAATAAAGGAGGGAGGTGAGCACACCCAGAAAGGAAACTCTGACCCACAGGAGTAGCAGAGTCCCGGCACAGACAAGGGTCTATAAAAGGTGACCAACAGTGAAAACCCTAAGACCTTGATTCCTGGGTAGTAAGAGACAAGGCACTGACTAGGCCAGCCGAAGAGGGTTGGCCGCCAGTGTCTAGGAGGTGCTCCAACAACAAGACTCTCCAAAGCCCCAAAGGAGGGGGAAAAGGCATCCACTATGGGAGGAGCCAAAACCCCGCCATAGTGGACTAAAGGCTGTCGCAGGCTGGGAACCTACGTCCCCAGGCCAAGCAAAACCAGACTAGGCTCCCGTAGGAGCACAGGCCGTACCAGGCAGGACCAAAAGCCTGACGTCCCAAAAGGGGGAGTCGAGGCCAGACGGCTAACAGAGCAAGCCCGGTCCGAGACATGCCAACAAGGTGAGCTCTGAAGAAGCCGCCAACCCGGCGAGGCCCAAGGTCAAAACGTCAAGGGGAGAGGCTGAGACGCAAACGACAAAGACTCGTCAAGAAGCACAAACAACCGCACCAACTGATGGGTCAAGCTAGCCCAGAGAGGGGCGCGATCTAAGGCAAGGCCATAGGCAGCGCAGCATCCAAAAAAAGAGACTGATCCTAAGGCCAGACAAGATGTCCAGGCTAGCCATCCAAGGCCGAGTCAATGAGACCTCAAAGGTACACCAGCCTCTCATCAGAGACCGAGGTATCAGCGGGACCCCGCCAAGGAGGCGAAGAGAGTAATCTCGACGACCCCGCAACATGAGCTAAACAGCTAGCCAGAGTCGAACTAGAGGCCATTTCCAGCAGAGCAACCGCAAGCGGGAGCACTGACGGATATGGCCCACCGGAGCTGATGGAAGGGCTATAGGTCACACCCACACCCAGTCCAAAACACTCATATGATTCATCAAAGGGAAAGATGAACACACCACAATCGGATACCTACGGGCAGATATCAACCGAAGGTAATGGTACAGCTGCACAAGCTATAAACAGGAGGAGAAGGGGATGCCAGCGAAAGGTAAACCAAACATACTCCAGCATTTGACACAAATCATGTACCACCGACTCATCCCACCTAATGCCACAACACATGTGGTCTCTTGCATTGCCTCCATCATTGGTTCTCAACAATTATAATTAGTGAGGGCCAGAGAATGCCGACAATTTTTAAAAACGTTCCCTACTTGAGGGCCAAATACCCTGAAATGCTTAATGTTTCCCTTAAATTTATAGCAAGTCGAGGGCCAAAATTATGGATCAGCGGCCGCGATTTTGGCCCCGCGGCCGCCTATTTCATAACCCCTGCCTACCGCCTACAATCATTTCATATCTGTTATTCCTATTTGGTGGAAGCAAAGGTATAGCTGTGAATGTTTCTTATTTTTCTATGAATATCGGTAAATACTGTGCACTGATAATGTTTGGTATTGACCCATGAACTATTCAACATTGTCATATTATTGTTAGAAGTGTGGCATCTGTATTGCTGTACCTATGTAATATTCCATTTTTAGTTTTTTGTTACTTTTTTTATTTAAATAATCATTGTCTGTTAAAATCCTCTGGCTAGTATTCTCAAAGGAGTCAACTTTAACCTGGGTTTTAAACCAAGGATACTTTAGTCCCTTCATGGTGATCCTTTTCTTTTGACCTTATATAAAGTTAAATTAACAGTGATATCAAATCCTCAGGAGGAGGTTGGTACTGGCCTATTCCCTGCGAACTGTAATATTTGTTACATCACACTTTCCAAGTATGTTGAAAGGAGAGGTCCACTCCTGCGACTACCCCTCGAGTTAGTTGGTAGATGTTTCATATCGCAGACCCAAGTATGTAAATGAGGTACTGCCATTGATTCCGGCAACGCTACGACTGCCCAAATCATGCAGGAAATATATTGTACACCCTCATTTGCATGTTGGGACTTCGATATGAACTGCTTACCGTGATACTCATCCTTGTCTGTACTGCTTGTCCCTATATTGAAACTCTTATTTTTTTTAGTTTTGCCAGTATGGGCCATTATCACCATAAAGATTCCTGCTGACTTTTAAAACCTTGGTGTCTACTTGCGTTTCCCTTAAGACACATAATGTCTTCTTCAACCACCCATGCATAATACAAGCAGTGCATATGTGGGTAAACAGAGTTCTCTCTGGAGATAATTGCCACTCAGCAATGTTCAAGGAAAGTGGAGAATAATGTGTATCCTAAATAACTAAGGACCCTGATTCAGAACAGCTGTGTCCTGTAGTTAGCTATCACCACCGGGGCGATGCCAGGGGAGGGTTGCACAACAGTATACACTAATGCACAATGGAAACTTCAAGGGGTTAGCAGCGATTTTTGGTTCGAACATCGAAAAAATCCATTTTTTGTTATTTTTGTCAGTGGCAATGGTTTCTAACATAAACCTGCAGTGGTTGGGCTTGAATCTGGTATTGAGACAAGGCAGTAATTTTTAATTTGATTCTGTAATTTCTATACGTGCCGTATCAAAATTCCTACGTGAGATCAAACAGCCTTTCACAACGGTAAATATCACAAGATGTAAGCAGGAAATTGGTGGGGCACCATGACGATAACAGTTTGACCGTCAAACACAAACATTATTTTAAATCTTTTTTTATCTGTATCTGGTGTAAACCACAATTAACTGTTTAGTGGTAGATTTTGAGACGCCAATGTTGTATGTCATTTGGCGGGAGACGGTACCACTACCAAATCCTTTTTTTTCCACTTATTTGGTGGTGGTTTTTTTCTACATTCAAGCAGTTATAGGGATTGTACACACTACTTATCCCTTATTGTAAGTTGAAAACTACATTTCCACATTTTTCGTATTCTCATCGCAGTATCACTGCTAATCCCTTTACAGTATAGGTAACAAATGACAAGTGCTATTGTTAACATATGAACACTGGAATTAATAGGTACACCATTAGTTATTGTAAATGACAAAGACACATCCTGGTGTTTGGCGTTAAAAATGTTAGCTCGAACAAGATTAAACCTTGCTGATCAAGCACGAAGTCTCTCTTTGCTTAACAACAAGTTGTGGATAATATTGGGCACTTGCAATTTGCGTAGCCACACAATCTTTGTATACCAAAATTCTAACCGATCCCCCTCCACTAAATGCGAGCTGAGGTTTGGGGCTGTCATTCAGGATGACTTGATCATTTGATAGTTATACTATTTCATGAAGTGTTTTATGTGTAAACCATGGAGTTTATTAATAAACCTGGAGTAGAAACTTCAAATTTCCATCAATATTCTCAAGTGTATCCTTTCAGTAGTCAAAAGTTAACACACTTCACACCTATTATCTGTCGTCATTCTGCAGCTTTCAACCACCGCGCGTTTCGGCTCAATTATCGCCTCAAGTGACTTGGAGTCGATATGGTAATGAGCTAGTATGGAGTGGACCTTCCTTGACACCTTTGAAAACCAGAAACTTGTCTTAATGATCTCCAGACAACCAACTCACCTATTAGCCTATCTGATACCGTAACATGTTAAAATACCAGCGTGACTGTCTCACTTCGGCGCTTTCCAAGATCACCAGACTCGGCTTCCCGGGTGTTTTCTACCGCTAAGCTACGTTTTTTGCGAATTTCTTGTTACCGTTTTGTGTAATCGCAATAATAAGGTAATACCAATTAATAGAATTGCCCTTTATTGCATTAGGGTTTTTAGTTTTATCATAAATAAAAGGGCGATGTTTACGCTCTAGAGTGGTGTTCCATTTTCCGCACAATCCGACCACTGAGATATGGCGATTTTTTTGTTTACTGAGTTTCCCAACCAAAAAAAGATCATGCACGGAGATGTAAGCTGGGCATATATGGAGTTGTAATTCCATGGTGGCCTACGAAACGCGGGATAGGCATAAAGCATGTTTTTTGGGAGCGGGAAGGAGCCCGTTGTCCATTAAATAACTGAAAATGTTTAAAATAAAAACCACGAAAATGTACAAACTGCTGTTACAACATATCATATTTTGGGGGGGGGGGGACCCGCAAACTTCATGATTTCGTTAGAACGAATTTAGGCCAGACTAAAATTTATGAATGATTTTCCCTGTAAATAAATTTGAGCTATGCTTTTACAGTTGCTTAATTTTGGTTAAAATCTGCCGCTAAATTGAGTAAAATCCAGTAAAATCCACATTTTGATCAGCAGCCTGACTGAACAATCTACCGATAAATTTTCATGGAAATCGCCATATTCTGATAGCAGCCTGGTTGAAGGATCTGCCGATACGGATAAAGGCTTGCTAAAAACCCACAATAAATGCATCTCATTGCAGGTGTTATCAGATTTTTATCTATCTGCTGTCACCAAATTTGTTTTGTTTGAGTAAATATGAGATAAAAGACGATTGTACAACCTTTGAATTCATTTTTTTAAATTTTCTGACTGAGCATTTACTATGTTTCACCCCATGTATCAAATGGACTGGTCCAAACAACATTCTTCATTTATATGTTAATTAGAAGTAAACCAAAATAAATAAACAGTAAATAAGTCAAAGTAATTTTAAAAATCCTTTAAAAAAATACAAACCTAGATTTGACATCGAAATAAATGATAATGTTGGTATAATTGCTCAAATATGTCATTTTCGTATTTATTTGTGATTTGTAAAATGGAAAAAAAAACACCAGACATCATGGCGATCGAACACGCATTAGACCGGCTGCCCGTCGGTGTGAATTTTGATTCAACAGAACATTTAGGCCTATTACGATAAATTGTTTAAAATCTTAACAGATATTGCAACTTAACAATAAAAAAGTAGACGATAGTGATAAAGTGGTCATGACTATGAGCTGAAAAGTAACAAAATTTCAGCCTGGGATCATCGCTCAGCATTTTTAACACATGGGCCATGGCTTGAGCTGCAAGCCGTGCTGTGATATTCCGACTAATGTCGAGAGGTGATACGAAAAATCTAGGCAATTTACGCATTTCACCTACAGATCGTGCAAATGGGTGCTCATAAATTTCATCGGATTATCATACAGTGCTCTTCGTATGATCTTAATTACGTTAAAATCATACGCACATTCTCTTCATTTGCTAAAAAAATAATTGCTTGTGTGTGCGTGTGTGCGGGATCTCTGTTAACATTTCGGGCAGCGATTTCGAGGTGAAGACCGATCGATCGAATCCACTTCAAACCACTTGAGTTTAGTTCCCGGACAATAGGCGCCCATTAACACTCGAAACGCGCTGTGTACAATAGGTTACCAGTGAGTTTCCACTCCAGTTTACTATAATAACTCCATGGTGTAAATAAGTATGTACCAAATGATATTGCTAGGGCAGAAATTAGCAGACAAAATTTGAGAATTTTAAGATATATAAAAATTATAAGGTATTGCCTTTGGCTTCGAATCCTACAGATGAATAATAACAGGTATGTAAAACCATGGTAAAACAGTCTTCCTAAATACAATTGTCTATTGATGTAAACAATATTAGTTGTTGGGCCAGGAAGGTCAAGGTACATGTATTAATTTATTCAATGGGATTTGATGAAGCATGGTAGCACATATATTTACTTTGCAACAGGCATAACAAATTTATCCTAAATAAGTTTCTGTTAAAAGATTATGTGCATTCTGTATACTGCACAATTCTTTTCCCTCTACTTTTTGCATGTACTGTAATTTTATGTGAATGAAAATGTTATGCGATTGAAATGGGCCAGTGACCTGCATCAATAAACTTGAAACTGTTCAATAAATACTTCAGTGTCTGTATGATATACTATGGCTTTCCTTTGTGTTTCATCTTCAGTTTTTTCCTCACACCTAGGGACTCCTCTGAATCTTCTGTAGGACGACGCCCTTTGCCTTTCCTCTTGTCATCGTAGTCGCGCATTTCCTGTATAAGAACATGCAATATAGGTCAGCATTTTTTTAACAATAATTATTGATCATCAACTTTTCTTATGTGTTTATGTATCTTTAAAAATCCTGTTGAATTACTTTATAGTTTTAACCTATGGGTGTTATTCTTGCCTTGAATAGGTGAAGACAATTAAACCATTTGCTCATAATAATAAGAAACATGATCAAAATGGCACCATACAGGGTGAGTCAGAGAAGTACAGTATAGAGCAGCAGCCCAGAAGGTTTTGATCAAACGAACGAGATACCAATATCTAAACACGGGAAAATTCAGAGAAAAATATAACTTTTGCAAATATGAATGTCTGCCGGCGACTCGCTGCTGCATGTGGCCCCAGGAGAGGCGGGTAAAAAGTTACTATAGTGGTCAAATGTTTGAACTGACTCTAAATCTAATGTAATATAGCTCAAATCATTCCTTAGGTAACCAGAGTAAAAAGTCATATGGTCACACGAGTGTTATGCCTCCTTTCCACGATTTTTGGAAAAAATAGGCTAAAGGTCATTGTTTATTCAAGAAAGGTCACCATGACAATACCCAGATTTCTTTGTACAAATATTATCTAAAAACTAGAATTTCGCGGTCTCGGCTTGCGCGCGCGTATATTCAAAGAATATAGCAGTGGGCCGCTCCCAGACCTTGGGACCTCATCAACATAATGAGGGATTGCATGGTGCCCTATGGACAAGAGTTTGGTTCCAATTTAACTTCCACTTTTCAATGTAGGTCAATTTTACATTTTTAGCCCATTTTTCAACTTGACTCACATGACCTTTGACCTCGGCCATTACCTTTGACCTCAGCAACATATGAGGGACCCATGGTGCACCTATGACAGAAGTTTGGTTCCAATGAACTTAATTTCAATTGAGGTCGATTAAAAAAACTTAACCAATTTAGTGACACAACACCACATCATACAGTACATACACTCACACATACATACACGCACAACGGATTGTAAGTGGTCCGGCCAGCTATAGCTGCGGCCCACAAAAAACGTGTAATGATACCGATTCCAAATAGGAAAGTTTTGGTACAAAATTCCCTAGGGACTCGTGGGGACGAGGGTATTATACCCCTCCCTATTTAAACGGAACCGACCCTATGCAAAATAAAAAAGACTATTTTGAATCAATAGCATTAAATACATTTTTGATAATTTTTTGACAAGATAATTCTGGGTATGCAAAGGATGACCTTTCTGAATAAACAAATGACCTTTAGCCTATGTCCAAAATATCTTGAAAAGGAGGCACCCACGCATGGACCAAATTGACTTTTTTGTCCTTTGCTGGTTATCAAAGGAATAATTTGAGCTGAATTCATAGATTTAGGCAATTCAAACTTTTGACCCCATAGTAACTTTGCCCCTTACGTGGGCCCACACGTCAGCAGCGGGTGGCCGCAGACATTCATATTTGCAAAGGTATATTTTTCTTTGAATTTTCCTATATTAGATATTGGTATCTCGTCTCGTTTGATAAAAACCTTCTGGGCTGCCGGCTAGTACAATCAAATGAATCTTTCTATATGGAAAACAAAATTATCAATGTCATGAGAATCCAATTGTGATAGTTTCATGAAGAAAACTTTTAATTTTGAAACTCGACTGAGGGAATTCAAAAG
>JAMKCH010041848.1:0-34211 GCA_023653785.1 Ophioderma brevispina
AAAGAGGGTCGGTATGGGCGAGCCAAATGGAATTTGTACTTGAACGAATTATCTGTTTTTGCTTTAAAAACAGAGACTGAAGATGATAATTATTTTTATCTGCCCAAATAATTGCACAATAGTTGATGTAAGGAAAGACAAGCGTATTATACAAGGTAGTCAGTGAATCAAGAGGAATAAATTGTTTAACTTTCCTGATAATCCCGTTATATTTTGATATTATTTTTGTAACATGTGAAGTATGTGATTTCCATAACATATCATCATCAATTAAGACGCCTAGAAATTTAGTTGTATTAACTTGTTCAAGTGGCTTATTGTTGATATTAATTTTAATATCAATTGGAGGGGTAGGATTATGCTTGTTTCTGAATACCATAAAATTAGTTTTTTTAATGTTTAGTGAAAGTTTATTTATTTTAAACCATGAGTTAATTCTTTATTTAATGTTGATTCAAGTAATTTGGGTTCTTTATTGGAAAATAAAATATTGGTATCATCCGCAAACATAATAAATTGAAGATTGGGAGAGCACTGAGGAAGGTCGTTGATATGAAGTAAAAATAAAAGGGGTCCTAGAGGTACGCCGCATCTGATGGAAGAAGTGGACGACTGGTGTTGATTATAATCAACGAATTGTTTACGGTTCTCTAGATAATTTATAATCCAAGTATTGGCAGTACCTCTTATCCCATAATTGTTTAGTTTGTTAATAAGAATTGTGTGGTCAAGAGTGTCGAAAGCTTTACTGAGATCTTAAAAGAACCCAGCAGTGCAAAGTTTTTGGTGGAGGGATGTAACAATTTTATCGTAGAGTTTATTGATTGCCATGAAAGTGGAATGTTTAGGTCTGAAGCCAAACTGGGCAGGAGTGAGGATATTATGTTTATCTATAAACGCGATGATACGATTGTAAATTAGTTTTTCAAGAATTTTGGATAATGCCGGAAGGATGGAGATAGGCCTATAATTGTTGAAAGAGTGCTTATCGCCAGCTTTATAGATCGGAATTACTCTTGCTACTTTGAGCTGAGAAGGGACAATACCGGTGGACATAGAAAGATTGAATATATACATTATGGGCTCAATAATATAAGGGAAGATCTGTTTTACTATGTTTGAGCTAATACCATCGACGCCGCAGCTGGTGCTAGGTTTCATTTGTGAGGTGATGTCTGAAAGTTCTTCCTTAGTAGTAGGCAAGAGAAATATACTATTGGGATAAAGAGATGAACTGGATTTATTTGATTTAGAATTAACTTTATCAGGAAGGGGAATTTTAGCAGCAAGTGAAAGACCAATGTTGGTGAAAAGGTCGTTGAATTTATTAGCGATTTCGACTGGATCTTTAATTTCAGAGCAATTAGTGTCAATAAAGTATGAGGGTGGTTTGGGGGATTTGTTTCTGCCAAGAAGATTATTTAGAGTTTTCCATGTTTTTTTTTCATATTGTTCCGGTTGGCATCCAGCTCTGCTGTGATATGATTACGTTTAGCAATGCGCAGAAGACAATTTAGAGTATTGCGATATTTTGTGTATTTAAGTTTATTATCGTTATTAGGTTTGGAGCGGTATTTTCTAAATAATTTATCTTTAGTTTGATTAGGCCCAACGTTATCCATGGTTTCCTGGGCATTTTACGTTTAGATAATTGGTTTGATTTATATGACAGTGAATATTAAATACATTTGATAGTGTCTTGAACAGATATTAAAAGCTTTGTTTCAGGAATTGTACCTAGTATAAATTTCTGCCACGTAGTGGATGATAGTCAATTCTTTAAACCCTTGATGTTGCATGGCTTAAGTTGGCGTGACTGTTTAGTCAGCGAACATTGTCTTGTTGAAGTAGTAAATCGGGAATCAGAGTGTGAGAAATGATTAGAAACAAACTGGAAAATGGTCGGAGATATCATGACTAATTAAGGACGCCTGCATTACTTGGCTAAAAGATCATTGTTATGATGTTATCAATGGATCGTGGCAGAAGTTTCTGTTATTCGGGTAGGCCATTCAATGGTAGGGAAAAAATCCATTAGAGAAAATAGATTAACGAAGTCATTAATTTTAGGATCGGCGTCATAATCCAAAAGATCGATGTTATAATCGCCCATTATATAGCAAGATTGGACTCATTGGTAACTGTATGAAGGACACGTGAAAGCAAGATAAATCGTCAAGTAACTAGTTTTTGGGCGATAAATGATGCCAACGTAGTTTTTTTACTGGGATTTTGTTGAGTCGTTATTCGATACACTCGAGTCGCAATCAGGCAATTACTATTTAGGTCGGTCCTTAGTTCAAAGACAATGTTAGGGTGAATGAAAAGGGATGCACCGCACTCTTCGGCATGGAGTATGGAATTTATAACTGAGTAACCGTCGTCGAAGTCAACTAAGTTGAGATTCATAACATAGTTAAACAAGTTCTGTAAAACCAAGAATGTGAACGTTATGATTAATGGTAGGAAGATAATTAGTGACATCGGTGAAGTGTTTATTTAAGCTGCGAAACAGCGAGGAAGAATCGAAGATTTTCTGGGTATTCTGTCCCCTATTTTGAGTAATGGATGAAGTGCAAACTCCGGCCCTAACTCTACATCAAACTGGAATCTACTATAATGTCATCGCAATCATACCGGAATCCACATGAATAATTCAATGCACCGTACACGAACACACATGTTCCCGCCATCAATTCAGAGGGAAATCCCGTGGGCGGTATTCGCAACATGATGGGGGAGGAAACCACCTTTTTTTCAATTCGAACGCCATGCTATAAACTGAATAAATTACATGAAAATAATCAGAGACGCTGAATGTTTTATTGCTAAGAAAAACTATACATCTAAGATTATCGAAGTGGAGGTTGACTTTGATTTTCAGTGATTGGTGATTTGGTGTGAGATTTCAGGTTTTTTTTGGGGTGGGGGGGGGGGTTGAACTTTCGATTAGTACATTGTGTGCCGGGATTGTGTGCATTGAATTCGTCCTTATATTACTAGAAATTTAAGTTATTATTGTTTTTTCATGCCCTTTTTGCCTTTTTTTTATCTTTCAGGGATCCTTGTAATTTTTTATTGTTTTGTTTGTGATGATAGGAATAGAATAAACCAGATTCATTATTCATATGCCGATACATTATTTGAATTAACAATTTTTCATATCCCGCTACCTATCGCCATGAATTGGGGCTTTTGCGTTACATACTCAAAATAGACAAATTATGCATGCTTTCACAGCAAATGCCTCTCAATAACGAATGTCAGACCAAACAAAAGTATATATCTTTTTAAAGCTGAGATTGTAAGGAAGACTAATGTCTAACTTGTTGATCAGTATACAGGGTGTTGTTAAAGTCATATAGGGTGTAACAAAATAAATTGGTACAAAAAGGTGTGATTTTATTGATTTTGTTTATTTCTACCCTCTGCCATTATTTTCAATCACACAACTTAAAGCAATATTGACACATTTTTTTGAAGAGCGCCCCCCACTTTTCCAAAAGTTGAAATTTTGGGCAAAAACAGTTACGTTGGTAATTGTCTAGGAAACTATACCTGCGAACAGAAATGCTAAGAAATGCGTTATTTATCATAAAATAAGCGATTTTGCAATTAGAATTGGATCTCAAATTGGACTTAACGCAGAGCTGGAATTGCTACGTTAAGGTCCGTCCATGATGAAATAGTGCCACCTCGAGAAGATAACCTCTAACTTGAACTTGCCTTAATCAATAAAACAACTAACTGATGAGCGTAGAACAGTAGATGTCGCTATTTCCCGGTATTTCACAGGGAAGGGCCGTTTCCAGCAGCCGTTGAATTATTATCGGGATCCCGTAATATACTTCTAATTACAAAATTCTTCGTTTTGGACACATAGACAATTTCGAGCTAATCCCAATGTATATTTTCTACCAGTTTACCAATGGCCCCGTGGTAAAATCTCAAGTTTTTTGAAAAATTGGGGGCGCCTCTTCAAAACAATGTGCTAATATTGCTTTAGATATGCAGAGGACACTCCCAGGCTTGTCAAAACAATGCCACTTGTATACAAATTATCTTGTGTCCAACCGACATACAGGGTTCGGAAAAAAGCACACTATTAAAGGTAAAATTTACAAATATAATGGTCTAACTCATTTGAATGCTTTTATCTTTAGGTCCCACACCCAGCTAAACAAAAGCTTAGTAGGAAATGTAAAATAAAAATAGCAAAATGAAAGTATTCACTAAGGGTGATCCCAAATTAAAGCAATAGGTTGCATAATATGCAAACCACGAGGACATGCAAAATAATGTACATATACATGTGTATGTCCCCAGTTTTAAAGTTCAGTTGCCCATGGACAGCTGCAGATTATGCAAAGTTGTAGAGTGTGGCTTGTAATGAACATAAAACATAAAGGGTGGGCACATAACGTTGAGAGATTGACGGATAGATCACGACATTTACCACGATCCAATATAGGCCACCCGCAAAAACCCGATATGCCATGAAATCATTCAATTTTGACATAACTATCAATATTTGTGATAGAGCATAATTCTGGCTCTATAACGAGTACCAGAGGGTTTAATTGAGTCAATCCCACCAAATTGCACCAGTTTTGGAAGGAAATTCACCTCAATAGGTCATGTGATCCCACAAAAATCCTTTCTTAACACATTAAAAACACGACTTTTACGTCATTTAGCCTACAAGTGTTAGTACTAGGGAATCTTTTGCATTTATCATGAAATGTCTTGTTTTTGTTGTTCTTGAAACTTTGGCACCATGTTTATCCCTAATACTGGACAGGTGGTTTAGTACAGTACAGTATAGGACGTTTGAATGTTACATCATGGATTGATTCAAAACACCCTCTGACCCAGTACGAACTCGTATCTGACATTTCAAGTGTGGTAACAAGCTTACCAACCAAGATGCAGTCAATATGACTGCCTTTAAGTATCTTTAAACCGACAAATTGTAATTTCATATATTGGCCGTCATTTTGAATTTTCGAGCTGTTTCAAAACACATTACCCGATACGAGTCATTACGCTCCAAGACATACATCTCATACTTTAATGTAAATTATAATACCCCATTTGGGGTGTTTTAACTAACTACAATAAAGATGTATTCTTAATTTTAGGTTTTAAAGAAGGTAAAAAGGCAGCCCATTGGCCCCACCATATCTTAGCATTGTTTGCATGTTAAAGAAACGGAAATTCAGATAAGAATGCAAATGGTCAAAGGCTTATCCCACACCACCTAATTTACAACTTTATAATAATAATTCGTTGACGTAACTAATATTTTTAAAGGGCGGATGTATTGGCTGCCATCTTGAATTGGAAAAATCTCCATTAAAGGGAATGCCAAATAAGAGTTTTTTTTTTTCTAGGGATCAAATACATGTACATGTATCTCATAGGTGTAAGCATAAAGCCTGCATATAGACACTGGAATCAGGCCTCTAATTGCAAGATGTGCAGAATACTTGACGTGTCCGAATGCGTTGGAAATGCAGGTAGAGGTGTTAAAGTAACACTTGCAGAGTGTGAGCAATTGTAACATTTTGTTAGAAAACAATGGTTTAGGTGTTCAGTATGTATTCATGTCGCCACAAATAGGATAATGGGAGGAGTAAGATTCACTTTAATGATAACGGTGAATAATTGATTTTTGAGCAGGCCATATTGGATTTTGTGGCAATGTAATGATAAAACTGGACATACCAACCCTTCTTCAGTGCTTAAAACACGGATCATCGATGAATATGTCTCTATCGAAAACACTTAAGGGATTGTTACTGATTTGGGACATGGTAGCAGCCATATTGGATTTTCAAAAAAAAAGGGCACTGCAACAATCTTTTGCACACCCTCCAACATATTGGTTTAGGTTCTATAAACGAAAATCTATCATAGAAAAAGTCGGACTCCATTTCAATCCTTCAGGCTGTGTGCATAAACTTCCAACGCCTAGTAGTTCTGGGAAACTTTGGAATGGCTATAAGTGTGTATGATTTTTATTGGTCTTTTACTGGGGCTTGGTAGTTTATTGAGTTAATCCGTTTTAAATTAGGGCATGGTGGACATTTTATACGGAGTTACTAAGATTTCGGCCTAAGTATTTATTAGGATAGTAATTTTACTGTGGTAACTTAAGGGCACACTGTAATAAACTTTCTAGTAGAATTATATTATAGGTTGGGACTTGGAATTTTACCAAGTTGGGACTTGGAATTTTACCAAGTTGGAACTTATTTTATTGGACTTGTTACTTTACCTGTTTGGTCGGGAGGCACCATCCAAGTTTTATAGGTTATATTTGAGAAAGAATTTGAGTATAATTGGAGGCTTATCGGGTGTGGTTTAAATACCTAAATTAGGAACTTATTGGTCGGAAAATTGTGTCTTGGACATAAAATTAAGTTAATTTGGTTCAAATTTTTAGTTAATTGCCTTGATATAATATACCAATGTGTTAAATATTTGAGTCGAATTATTGATAATTTCAGATTTAAGTTGGTCTTGGGCGTATGTAATTACTCGCGGAATTTAAATTTGATCCAAGACAATTAGTATTTATATTAATTGGGGTACTGATATGGCAAAAATTAGAAAATTTAACGAAATGATTTCTATGGAGAACTTCTTCCGGGGGGTACTTTACTGGAAAGTGGGACTACAGGTAGGAATGAGGTTAGTTTTGTGGGATCTGGATATCTTTTGGCAAGTGGAATAAATTGGAATTAGCCATGACATGTGGGCTGGGCAAATTCTGCCGTCCAGGTATTTTTCCGATTTTGGGAATAGACTCCTTATGCTATGGGAAGGGCTAAGAAGAACTATACGCCCTACGAACAGTCCCCGGGGGATACCTCAACACAAATGACCATACGAGGACGTGCCGCAAATAGGGTCTCCTTTTAGCTTCAGTATATGATTGACCCTTCTTCATGCCAATTTTGGTATAAAAATGATTGGTTTTTTCAAAAATTTCTTAAAAAAATTTTTTTTTTTGGTTGGAATTAACATAAGCTAATACAATTATCTTTTCAATATTAAAAAATTTGCAAAAAAGGAAAAATAGGCCAATCTGTGCTAAATTTGGCCGAACATCAATCGCTGTTATAGGCTTGGGTCCCTTTTCGGCCAAAAATGGTCAGGCTTTAATGGAGGGACGGCCTACATTAAACTCAAGCTGTGAACCCCAACCCTGGGCACAGTCCGTGGTTTATGCGCAGTGTCTCTATACTGCTCTAGTGCGCATATATTTCGCCAAATATGGGTTATGTTAGGGGAATCACCGTTATATTCCAATTCAAACGACATATTGGAAGTATTTGCAGTGTATTTTCTGTCTGGAGAAAGTACTTATCCTTTTGGTTCCCATTGTTTTAGTTTTTAGTTTTGCAAAAGAAATAAAATAAAATACAACCAATTTTTACAGCGATGTGGAGTAAAGCGACCGCCAACTGTTGTTGACGCAGGTTCAAGGAAGCACTGCAAATACTCAAGAAGTAGACGCATTCTAGACAAGCTGGCATCAAACATAAATTTTATGGGCAGCAGCTTGTTGGCTAGAATAGCTTAGAATTGCAAAAGAACTCTAGAAGGGTGACCCTTATGACCTTACGTTGCCACAAAACTCACAAATGAGCTCCATGCTAAAATTTGGGTCATCCTCATGTAAGACCTCATGGAATTTAGACTAGCATGTGAAATCTTCTATAAGAGGATCAAAGGATTACAAGGATTGCACAGATTTATTCCGTAAAAAGAGTATTACTCTAGTCTAACTCTGAATATTTTACACCAAGGACAGACCATGAAAATTTGGGAAATTTTGCCAGTACTTCAGCTCCTAAGGCTAAAATTTTGCCCAAAAACTCAGTACCAAGTTCATTAAATTGGCCAAAAAAATGTCAGTCAGAAGCCCCAAGTCGGCGCCTGCGCACCGGCACACCCCTACCGAACCAAAGTAAGGCCTCATTCTTATTAATTAATTCAGTCAGTCAGCAGTCGGCGTCAGTCAGCCAAGTCAGTCAGTCATTGAAACGTGAATCCGATATGAATGAGGTGGATTTGATATTTTATTACTCTAACAAAAGAAGGCTTTCCTAAATGGTGATGGTTGTGAAGTTGAATGTTTATCAAAAAAGCTGTGTGTATTTACCTTTAGATGGTCAGGAGAGAAAACTAAGATTTCAGGGTTTCTCGACTTTCGCTTTTCAAGAGTGGTTTGGTTCGTTCCTTCCAGAAAATTATTCGGACCCGTCTTTGGCGTGTATGCGCGAGGTTGAGGGATGTTTTATGAACAACAGTTAAATACAGAGCGGCTTTCGCCGGGATGGGGACTCTATTTTTTTTTCAGGTAGGGATGTGCGGCCCGATTTCCGAACTTGGGGCCTTGAGAAACTGATTTTGTTTCCCAAAGTATGGTCTAGGAGCGGAAAATTTTGAGACATTTGCATGGTTAGAGCTGAAATTTGGCGGCAAAATTAAGCTTCTGAGGACAAGTTGTTTACCAAAAGGGAGACCTTAAGGAGTGTTTGGTCATATATCAACTTTTGGCGGCATCGTTCCAAAGCCTCAATATCTTCCGAAATGTCTTCCGCCGCCTGAGCGTCGATTCGCCGACAGCTTATACCAACAAGAGCGCAAATCCTGCGTGAGCAAGAGTTTGTTAGCCAAAATTAAAACATTCTTCACGCACGAGGCGATGCGAGTATGGTGGAATGCATGTGACCTTTGAACATAAAACCATCCTTCCCTTTATTGTTCTTTGTTCAACAATGGCTTTCTTCATGGGTTTCTCCCTGGCATCTTGAGGCAGTGAGGAAATGGGGGGGGGCAAAAATTGGGCCCTCCCCATTAGAGCGTGGTCCGACACATTGGTCTTCGAACAGAGACTTGTGGCTGTCCCCTAGTATCAGCAGTAAATTACATGATTTCGTGATTATTGTTAGTCCCCCATTTCCTCCACGAAATTATATAATTTCTGGTGCTTTCACTGTTTGAAAAATAATATATATTATCAATGGGTGAATTGTATGTATATATGCGAGTCAAGCCCGCTACGAGACCTCACTATGCGAAAATTGGGCTTATGGCATTATTTTTATTAATTTTGTAATTAGCAAGTTCAATCAGATAGAAAAAAAAGTTTGCTTACCCAATGTTCCGAATTTGGGTCCGGTATCATTTGTGATGGAAAATGTTTGCTGCATATTTGTCGGGGGACGGTGGGTCCTTCGAATGGTGTTGCCTTTCCCATATAGTTATTTTATTTTGAAATATTCCTGTTAAATTCGGGGGTCAGGTGAAGAATCCTCATTGAAGGTCTGTCTTTTAAGGACAAAATTATAAAAAACCCTAATATAAAGGTCTAAAGGAGTGATGCCCACCTCCTCCTGTCACAAACTGGCAGAATTAGGATTTTAAACAAAAGTATGATAAACACGAAACTTCGGATTCAGAAAATAAAAGATAAAAAAAAGTGAAAGCGAAGTTATAAGCCTAAGTCGAAAGAATCGATATCGCTGGTCAGCAACATTCAGAGACCGCTTCAAACACTTGCGTATTATTCTGCGTTTTTTTGTCAGGAGCTGTACGCAACTAAGATGTCGCGGAGAGGGTTCATGTTTTCAAGGAAAAAATAAGGATTTTCGCCGAAATTGAATCTCAAAAGGGGGACTCGTTGACCCCATGATTTTTTTGTTTTATTAGAAAGCTCTCATGAGTGCGCAACTTATATAAGACTTATCACAAGAAAATTATGGCTAACTTTTTAGCTATAACCAAAATGTCCTCGAAAAATGGATTTTTTCATAGACGTTATGTAGTTAATTTTGGCGAAAAATGGGTATTTTTGTAATGGTTTTAACTCAAAAGTGACATCGGTTACCCCCGATTTTTTTTTCTTGAATTTTTCTGATCATATCGATGAACCGTATTTATGCGAAGTTTTAAAGGAAACTTATGGCGGGAAGTATAGATGACCCAAACCCTTTAAGAACTGAATTGTGCTTACGGGGGACTTAGATAGGAATACACTATTGTAATTTTACAATACGGGCATTCTGCAAATAGTAAAAATTACAGTATATTACTCTAAAGATAATAAAACTCTTGGAAATGTGTGTCTCCGGGAGGTTTAAAAGTTTGGGAATCTGTAAAAAATTTTTTTTAATACTACACCATTACACCGACCTCCTATAATATAGATCTTCTTTTAACACGGGTGGTAACTGAACTTAAGTGTACAGTTTGTTGTCAAAATATAACAACCTGAAAAAATACGTAATACTATTTCGTTGGCAAAATGGATCTGCGTGTAATCTGTAAATCTACAATATTTATATTTATTTGAATTACTTGCAAATACAAAGAAAAGATATGACGACAAAAAAAGTACATTTTTACCTCTTCTTCTATTGTTATTATTATGTTTACATTCTTAAACACTAAAGTAGTAAGTCTTTTTACATAAATTAGTGGATGGGGAAGGCCTCCTGGGAGCCTATCAAGAAAACGTTTTTCCCATGGAGTACTTAGCAAAACTCTACATAAGACATTACAATTAGTGAAAAAAAAAATAAAAATATTGATCAGTTTAAAAATTAGTGGCAAAACGCTTATTTTTTGCGCATCCCAATTTGGACTGAAAAGTAGCCATTTTTTGCCGCTTTCTCCACAATTATGCACTAAACAGGTACACAATGGATTTTATGAGTTTAGATAGACCAAATTAACTAGGAAAATATTGGGTACTAAGATACATTTTAGAATTTTTCGTTGTACCTGTTTCCAACCATGGTATTTTTCCATACTTTAGTACAGGAATTTGCATTCTGGATCAATCCTGGATTTGACCAAATTATTATTATTATTATTTCGGCTTGGTACAAAGCAAGTCAAAATCGCGGAATACGGTATTGTTGATATTACAAAATACTTAAATTTCTTTTTTTAAAATCTGCCATTAAAAAAACTATTAATATTATTAAATACAGACGTAAAATTACAAATCTCACATTCACTCACACACCATCACAAGAAAACGCACGCGCACACTCCGCACCACAACACAACAAACACACACACACACCCCTACACACACCCACACACACACACACTCACTGTGATGGTTGGTTTCCTAAATTTGTGTCTCATGATTTTGTCATACCTGCATTTGGGCAGCTCCAACTTCTCAGTCCCTGCTGCGAAACCTCACGGGGCCGCGGCAAGGCACATCACAAACACCTCATTACAAATTTTGAGCTAATCTGGCACAGCTGTTTCAATAGTAAAGCAAAACAAGTTGGAGCATAAGACCTTGGTTAGTGTCATACATTTGTGACGTTTTTGTTTATAACATCCAAAGGAAACGTTTGCTCCAGGGTGCTTTAAAATTTTACTGGAGTAACTAGGCAACCTTGTTTCCAGGATTAAAAAAAGCAATGAATTATTCTAAGAGTCCTTATATAGATCCATTGAGAACCAAACTGTTACTTTTCTCATTAATTGGGCCAACAGATCACCATGCGTTGGCCAATTTGGCACGCTTCTTATTTTAATTTCCCTGATTGAATGGGCCCTGGGTGTTTTTTAACCATAACTTACTGCACTGACACATGCCAGTTCAATCCTTGCTCATTGTCTTATTGCGAATCTTCTGATTTGTGCGCCACAATGAATTTTCGTAGCAGTCTGCTCACAAATTTTATATGCGACATAAGTCTCGAGATTTTTTGTTGTTTCACTATAAACACTCAACAAAACCATAAAAATTGACGTCTCACGTCCATTTGGTGTTTACGTGTTCATTGTTAAATTCATTTTATGCCTTGGCGTCCTCATTTCATGTTTAGGTGTTTTTAAGGTCCTATTTCAATGCTGAGCCGAAAATTTTATTGGTAATGAATACAATATCGTTTTTCTAGTATAACACCAGAACTGCAACCCTTTGAAATCTCTGAATCTTCCAATTGCCTGAGTTGGGCAATGAATTGTGTTTTGAAATCCTTAAATCCATTGAGGAAAATCAAACTGTTTTACGCCGGGTTAATCCCATTAAAAGGTGGTAGGGTATATTCACGCGCACGAGACCCTCATTTTTAGGCGCTTTCCAGTCCACAGACCTCAAAAACCAAATTTATCAAAATGGCGGCCATTTGATTTTTGGCGCCAAACTGGAACTGGATAATTCAAGAGTTATCGAAATTATTTTAATGTTATCCATCATTGATAATAAGCGAATAACACTGAAATAAAAATCTTTACACTTCATAAAACTTGGTCCTTAGGGATAAAAAGTATTCCAAAAGTTTAAAAACCACAAGACATTCATAATCATGCTAAAAATTCCGTAAAGTACTATGCTTACGTTTGGCTAAAAATGACATAAAAGTCAGGGTTTTATGTGTACGAATAGGATTTTTTATGGGATCACATATCCTATTGGGTGAAAGTTCCCAAACGGGTGCCACTTGTGGGATTTGACTCAATACACCCTCTGTGCTATTGCCACTATATAAATCACATCGATCGATCGATTGTGAATGTTGCCGTGACTATGAGGTTGTTTTGTGGGCTTGGTTTTATCTTAAAAATATGTGTCCCGATCCCGCCAGGTGTGCAGCGACAACCAAAGTGAAATACATACATATATTTTCCACAGAGTCACCCGCAACAAAATAATTCAGGCATACGCGTACACAGTAGAGACTGTGATTTTTGAACTCGACACTCCTGAGCAATGCACCGCTTGTCACACTGCTACAGCAGGCAGATTGTATAAACTTTCAACAGAAGCTTTATAGGGGAAGGATTTATGCCCTCTATAGGCAATTCTAGTAGTGTCGATAAGGCATGATCATGATGATATGTAAGTGGGGTTTACCCGCTGTGTGTGCTTTAAACACGGCATGTATTTATTGAAACCTACATCTTGTTGGCCCGCCCAAGTACCTAGCAGCAGGTATATCCTCTAAAAGATGCAATATATCTGCAGATTCAGGTTCCATTTCTAAAACCACTAATTCTAAATAAAACAGGTGGCATATGGTATTTCAGCCCATAACCAGGATATTTTTAAGGGGAGGGGTGATTTTTTTTAAAGGACTTTTCCCAACAATTAGAAGGTGGAGGGCAATTTGGCTAAGTGGACTGTTTGATCCAAATAATTTTTTTTTTATGACCCAAAAACAATCAAAACCCTATTTTTTTGTCTCGCTCTCCTTGCCCATCTATTTTTGGCCTTTTTAGCTCTTTTTATGGGTTGGTGGGGGCTTTTTGATGGGGGGGGGCACCTCCCATGGTACGGTCTGATGGTACTTCCCTATACAGTGGTGTGGCCCTGTTTGAAATTCCAGAAGGTTCCATCTCTGTGAATTTGATTTCAGTCATACTTGCTTCAACAGGTTTTTTCCCAGGTAAAACAGTTTAGGCCTACTAGTTGTCCAATTTTCCATTGTAAAGCAAATGAGCTGATATAGATGGTTTGGTAGATGGTTACCTTTTTCTGATTTTTTTAAGATAACTTAAATTTGCTTCTCATATGGAAACTTTTGGTTAATTTAACAATAGAATGCACCAATATTGTGTTTCGTCATCCGTTTTCACCTTAACTCTATCTAACCCTTGACACACACCACAGAACCTGTAATGTATTACTTCCACATCCATATGTGAGGCTTAAACTAATTGTAACCTAAAACCTGTTTGCTTGAATTAATTATTGAAATGCAATTTCTTCACTTGGGCTGGTACTTACCATTAACCCTTATAACTTGATTCTCCCATTTCACGCCAGTGCATTGGGAGTCATTTAACCCAAATGGAATTCAGTTGACGGTGACAGGACATAGCACTTTTGAATATCTGGATGGACAAAGGAGATGTACATTTGACCATTTGCAGGTCAAAAATTTTGCAATCTAGTAACAGAAAAAAAAAATAAGTATGTTTGATCAACTCAAAAAAGACTGACAGTGTCATATCTTAGAGGACAAGACCACATTATATTTTGTTCATTAAATAAGGAAAAAAAAGAAGAAATGTGAAAAATGGCTAATGTTAATGCGTTTTTTTTTTTTTTGTTAGAAAATGGCTAATGCGAATGCTGTTTTTTCTTTTCTTTTTTTTTTTATGCATTTTTGGCCCACATTATTTCTAATTTTTCGGCCACTTTGCGGCCAATTTCATTTTTTTCTGAAATTTTTTACAACAAAAAACAAAAAAGTTGAGTAAAACCTAACAAAAAAAATTATACGGTCAAAAAGCAATTTTAAACATAATGCATGCGGTTCGGATACAAACTTGTTTTTTTTCTTGGCCTAATGTTTTTTCTTTATTTTTGTATGTTTGTTTATTTTTTTTAATTGATTAAGCTCAAAGTTCAGCTATAAGTAGAAACTAATTGTATAAATGTCATTGTAAGGCATCCATACTGGCCATTTTTTACCGTCGGTTTCAAAATTTCTGAGAACTGAGACCATAGGCCTATCAATTACAAATTGTTCCGTTATAGGCATACTGCAATATTAGTTTATACTGCTATTAGCAATCGGAGTAATATCTTCTGACAAAATCAAAACAATTATCTATTTACAATATTCCCTATATCTAGTTTACTTAAATGTAATAGGGGATGTGCACACCCCTATAATTCTGGTATAATCTGGTTCTTCTGCACACAATAAGGTTTTTAGGGCTACACCTACATTTAATTTCCACACCTACCCCACATATGATTACTTGTTTTTTGACAGCTCAAGCATGGATGCCTCACCAACCCTCTTACCATTGTTTCTAGTAAACTATAATTATCTTTTAATTAGCAAATTCCAATTCGAACCATTTCTTTATTCAATCATATTCAAATACATGTATACTTTGCATGACCACCAAGCAACCAGACACTTTCAACTCTGGTAGTTGGAATGCGTCTACAAACACTGACCTTGCTTTGCAACAACATGGACACCATCTCCCATTCACGTACTGTTCTCGACCGCTTTTCCGAAGTCCCAACACAGACCATCACTGATCGCTCAGGAGAGACCTAGCTAAGCCTGTACCAAAAAAGTGACAAGGTTGAATTTCCGCAGGCCAGAACTGGGACCAGTCAAGGAACTGTTGGGATTCAGTTGCCCAACCTCCTCGACACCAACCTCCTCCAACCTGGATAATTCTTACACAGCACTGTGCCCACTCTTTATCAACATAGCAAAGAAGACCATCCCACGTGGCTGCCGTCGCAGTTTTATACCATTCCTGGTATGAGAATGTGACACTCTTTCAATGATTTCCTGAATTCTGAACCGGGGAAGAATCTCATCCAAGGCTTCAGATCTGACAAACTGCTTGACAGGAAACGCCGTGAGCGCTGGGCGGAGACGGTCCAAGGAATCGACTCACCCACTCCAGCAGGAAGGCCTGGAAGACTATAACCGTCTCATCGGCAGAATTTCAAAACCTTCGAAATGTCCATGACTGCACAACTCATCGCTGATAACGCCTTGCAACTGTCGTTTCAAGAACATTGAAAAAGGATCAAACTCGCTCTGTCAAAAAAGAGATCACCAAACTTCGTCGAGCCCCATGGCGTTGACGGGTCCACGTTCAGCAAACACCCTTCTCACTAATTAGCTTACCTCTGCTATCAGCCAACTAAAGAGTGGAAAGGCCCATGGCCCTGATAACATACCAGGAGAGTTCCTGATGTAATGCCGCCCACGATGTCTAGATTGGCTCCAGGAGTTCTACACATTTTGCCTCACCAACCGTTCCTTTACCCAAGATCTCTGGAGGAGAGCTACTATCATCGCACTCCCTAAACAAACAAGCCTGTCGACATCCTAAAACTACCGCACCAATTATCACTACTGTGTGTCTCTTCAAACTCCTTGGAGAGGATGATCCTGCTCGCTGGAGCCCGTCGTCGAACCCCATCTGCCTGACAACAAGCCGGATTTTCGCCGTGGCCGGAGCACTGTCCACCAGATTGTACACCTCACAAATGATATTGAAAAAAACCCGGTTTGAAAAGCGCGTAAGGCAGGCGTCATCTTGGTGTACCTTACTCACCTACGACACCGTGTTGGCCCACCAGGGCCTGACACTCAATCTTCCTCAGGACCTCCGGATCGTCACCTTGTACAATTCATTGTAACATGCTTCAAACCGTAGCTTTATTCTCAAGGGACCCAGTGATGGAACAGCAGTATCGCCTTTCCGGTCGTCTGAGGAACGGAGTCCCCCAAGATCTGTATTGGCTCCTATGCGGTTCCCTTGTATATCAGCGACTTACCTCAACAACATCTAGACAATCTGGCTACGCCGACGATCTGCCCTCCTCCACTCGGGACAGCAGCTGGACAAAGTAGAAAGCACACTTACTACAGACATGGGCCTATTTGCAGCATATCTGAAGACTGGAGACTGAAGCTGAGTGAAGCCAAGACTACCGCTACTGTCTTCCACCTCAACCCAAAGAGGCTCATCGCCGCTTCAATCAACCTCAATGGAGCGCCTCTGCATGCATACAATCCTACACCAACCTACCGGGGAGTCAGCTTGACCGGCAGCGTACATACGGCAGCACCTCGATTCTGTATGCGCCAAGGTATCTTCGAGTTAGGAATAACTTCCTGTGCCGACTTGCTGGATCTTATGGGGTGCCAGCCCACGACCACCACCACTGCCTTGTCTCTGGTCCTACAGCACTGGCTGAATATGCCACGCCCAGCAATGGTGCAACAGCTCTCACACAAGAAGCTGGACCTGTACTCAACGAGACCTTGAAACCATAACTGGCTGCTTCCGTCCTACTCCATCTGATTCCTACCAGGGCTTTCAGGCATTGCACTTGCAGCACTTCGGAGAGAACACACACGCCAAAATAGTGAATAAGCCCTGCTGGACAACCAGCACCTGCTGCATAAACACCGTCAAAGAATCACACAACTCGGCAGACAGAGCTGGGGGGGCACTCTCGCCGCCTTTCTGCCTACACGCCGCTAACTCTCCAGTCCCCATTCAACATCTTACGACATGGAATAGCTGCCTGGCTTGATACTCCAAGATCAGACCAATTCTCTATCACACTAAGACCGAACTACCACCTGGCAGCAACCACCCACGCAAGGAATGGGTGCACCTTAAACCGATTTCGACAGGAGTCAGGTCGCTCACAGCAATAGCACCGATGGGGGCTGCGCCCATCGCCAGCCTGCCAAGAACTCCATCACAGACTGCGGTCACATTCTCAATGAGTGCCCTACCTTTCCGTCCGCAGGTGGACATAGATTTCTCTACCCCAACCACCAACATTGAGTTGGCTCCAACGCTTAACAACACGTAGTGCTGCCTCATACGCAAGAAGAAGAAAGACTGAACACAAATTCAGCAAGGCTCGCCCGTCCTTTTAAATAATAATATCAAGTTTATTTTAATCTCAATCGTGGCCTGTAGCCAAATTGCTAGAGACTTAATAAGACTTAATACTTACTAGACACCCCAAACAAGTACTTGCTGGAATATGCGCACCTAAACAAGTTTCAGTAGCGCAATTTTGCATACCCTAAACTAGTATTGTCCTTTCTCCCTACCCTAAGGCAGTCATTGATGCATATTATTACCACTTTTTACGTAAAAAAAACCCAAACCATATTCTTTTGGACACCAGATCAGGGAGGCTTATCTGAGCTTGGTGTAATTCAGAAAAAATATGGGGAAAGTTAATTTTCAGCCAGGATATGTATCCGAGGAAAGGTATTTAAAGTGGGATGCATTTGAGCCAGGGTCGTATTCAACAATTCACAGACGACGGCCGACTAGTCAAAAAGTCGACGCTTTGCTGCTGAGCTGCCATTGCGCTAGAATGCAATCTTCACTTTCAGGTAAATGTGACGAGAGTCGGGGAGCGTAGAATGGTAGAGAAGAGAGGGAGGTATGGGGGGGACTAGAGGATGCGGGGGAGAGAAGCGAGAGAGGAACGAAGGGAGGGGAGACAAGCGTGAGGGGTGGGTTGTAGGGAAATAGAAGGACCAACGTGTTAAGGCTAGAGTGGCAAGTGTGAGGGGGGTGGTACGAAGTGGGAGGGAGATAAACTAGACAAAAAAGGAGTGTAGGGAAGAAAGTCAAGGTAACGAAGAGTGTGAGATAGTCAGCGGTGGGGTAGGAGGATACCGCGGATGAGAGGAAAAAGCGATGGGGAAGAAGGAGGGGAGGAGGGTAAGGGAGTGGGGGAGGGGTGAGAGAAGTAGGTCGATAGGAGAGTGATGTTATGCGAGAATATACGGGGGCGCGGGAGAAAGTGGGGGGGATGGCTCAGAGAGGACGTGCAGTGTAGGTAGAAGAAAAGGATATAAGAAAAGGGGTAACAAGGGGAAAAAAAGTTATGTGATCCAGGGTGCTGGAACACGTGGTAAGGATCGATAGATGAGAGAGAGGGGGGGGGTAGGAATGAGAGGAAAAAAGGGGTCGAATGTGGGGGATCGGATTCACCATAAGGCTGGAGTGAAGTTGGGAAAGAGGATAAGATTAGAAAGGGCGAGAGTAGAGAGAGAGGGAAGGTTGGTAAAGAGCTCTAGGATAGGGGCTGAAGGGAAGGAAATGGGCGAAGATGGTGGTTAGGGAGGGGGCAGCGGGAGGGGGACAGAGGGAGGAAGTACGTGCAAGGGGCGGGGAAAGGGGAAGAAAAGACGGTGTGAAGTCGGACGGAGGTTGGGTGGGTTGGTAAGAGTGAAATTTAGATGAAAAAATGAAGTAAGGAGGATAAGGAGGATGAAGGAAGAAAAGAGTATAACGGGAGATTTGGAAACGTGGGAAGAAAAGAGGGGGAACGGAAGGGGGTGTTTGGGCGCGTTGGGCGCGGTGAAGTGGAAGTGGTGAGGGGGTAAGGAAAGAGGGAGACGCGTGAGGGAAGGGGAAAGCGACGAGGGACGGATGAGACGAGATACCAATCAGGATACAGTGGAAGGGGAGCCGTCCCCCGATCAATGTAGTATGCGCGTAGTGTTAATAAACACATTGATTAAACGAAGGGGATGAGGGACTGCAGATTTTGCGGCAAAAAAAGCGGAGGGGTTAAGGGCGAAAAAAGTCTAGTGAAGTGGGAGAGTTGGAAAGGAGTAAAGGGGGAAAACAAAGGGTGGGACATGGGGGGAGATACAGAAGGGTATGAGGGCGGAGGGGAGTGCTAGGACGCGGTGCGCGCGTACGAATTGTGAAGAAGAGCCGCCGGAGGAAAGAGAGGATGCAGCTTCTTATCGATGAGTCGATTTGTAATGAGAGAGGCGAGCCGATTAGTCAGAACGAGCTTATATGCGGTTGGAGGTGAGGTTTAGAGGAGACGAGAGAGGCTGAGTGGAGGGGAACGATGTGGCATACGGCTAAGAGAGAGTGGAGGACGGGGAAGATCACCGTTAGGGAGGAAGAGGCTAGAGTGTAAGGGTGGGGGGGTATAAGGAATGTGAAAGTTGGTTAGGGAGCGTAGAAATTAGAAATGAAAGGGCAGGTGCCCGAGTGCGTCTAGAGAAGGGACTGAGAGAGCATATCAACATTGGACAATGGAGTCCGAGGAGCTGAACAGCGATGTATACGCTGATTTGACTCAGGGGTCATCCCCTAGTGAAATGTCAGGTGTGAATGGGATTCAGGGAGCGATGTTAAGTAGTAAAGAGTGGCTGGTGGAGGCAAACGCACATTTTTCATTCGAATTTGATAGACATAATTTGAAATTTGGTAAGTGATTTAATATAGCAAAATATAGGTACATGATAAATGGGCTTATGAAAATGTAAAACATACTTGATGGGTTAAAGTGTCACAGAGAAGTTCTATAGTAAGTGCGTGGGGGGCCGGTGGCCGCTATCCTCCGCGCGAAGTGGCGGAAGCCCATGCCAAGGCAATTTTCTCATGCAAATTTTGATACAAACAATTTGGTATTTTGAAAGTGGTACTTTAAAATTCATTAGGCCCATGATCACGGTATAAACAAAAAATTATTTTCGTGCAGGTAAGGTTTTATTTTGAACTATCATAAAATTTAAGGTGTTCAGAGTTCGTAAGCGGAAACCTTGAGGCTATTTAGTTTTCAAGACTTTCCTATGGGTCTAAAGGATTCCGGGAGAATTCGCATTTAGAACGTTATTTTCGCATTTTGAAAGGCAGCGATAAATCGGCAATTTCCTCGGAAAATTGCAGAATCCGCGCAATTATGCACCCAATTAATTTCCCAAATTATTTTAAGAAAATTATAAACCTAGAATTGACTGACTTTAAATAAATTTAAATGATTTTTAATTGCTAAAACATTGTCCGTTTTCATGGGTAATTGATATAGAACAATTTAGCGACCTAATCAGGCAATCACAAAGGAGTCGTCATTTCTCAATCTCACACCAATAGGCGTGTAACTAAAATCATGTGTTGGTTTCTTTACCTCGCGTAGCGCGAAATTTTGGAAAAACAAATTTAGGGATTTGAAAGCACAGGTTTGAAGGCAGTCACAGACTTCCGGAACACTTTTTAATTTTTTTTTATGCTGACATGTAATATGATCCCTAAATGCGTAAGTCCTCATTTAGAAATATTAACCTCTTTTTTTTCTTGATTTTGGGTGATTTTTAGACCCTTTTCACGTTACGTACGTAACTGCCTATTCCTGAAAAAACTACCTTTTTTACGTGGATTTCTTGACACGGATGATACCCCCTGTCTATGAAGCTGATCCCCCCTGGGGAAAGGTAAAGGACTATCCCAAAGTGAAATGGATAGGGTGTGGCATCACCCCCTCTCCTTTCGGAAGAAATACCCAAACAACACCGCCTTGTCCGACAAAGGATATCACAGGCACTTGATTTTGGTAGCATTAGATAGCAGTTCCTCTCTTTCCGTTGCTGCCAAGATGAGTACCAACTAAATAACACTAAAATACTAACCTACTCATTTTTGGCCTCCCAATTATCTCACTTGGCTCATAGACCAACAAAGGCATGGAGTAACTCTTTCATCCCTCGATCATCGCCGACATGAACCGGCCCTCTGTTGACGATTTTGCGGCACGCTCAGCTGAACAAGTCATGACCTGTGCGCAGAAAGGTATACCCTCGATGCGCACAGTGGTTTATTTACACGTGGAGACGAAAAACAAAGAGATTGATTCGATTAACAGCCATATTGAATGTGTAATTTTTATCGACCACCTTGAGTAGCCTTGGAATTTGAATATTTTGATATATTGGCATCATTTTGGCTTTTGGAAGTTTGTCCTTAACCACCTCAGAGGCCAACAACTAATAAAAGAAACCAAAAATTGCTCACATCGGTCAATATTCCCTAATATTCGAAACTCACTTTTTGGGCAGCCATTTTGAAAAAATGACGCAATGTGGAAAATTGAAAACAATGGCAGCCATTTTGATGTGCAAATTTCTAAAACCGCTTGAGTGGCCAAATACCTGAATAACAGATTCACCCCAAAATGCAAAAATATGTTTAATATGAACCAAATGTTGAATAATTACAATTTCGGGAAAGTTTGAATTTTTGACATACAGCACCATTTTGGAAATTTGAATTAAAAAAAAAAATGGCAGCCAATTTGGATTTTTGGAAGTGGCTTTAACCACCTCGGGATGCCAAAAAATGCTCAAATGGGCCAATATTCCACCTAATACTCCAAAACTCACTAATTGGCAGCCATTTTGAATTTTGGGCATAAGGCAGCTATTTGTGGGTTTTGAAAGCTATTTTAATCAATTTGTCATGCCCGAAACCTAATAGATGGACACCAAAACACCAAATGTGGTAATGTATATCAAAGTTAACTTTTCCCCACCCCACCCACGGAGTCCCCCGGGGACCACTTGGTCACACTTTTTAAAAAATCTGCCGGTACCATCGTGTCAGCGGAAAAAACAGTCTAGAAACACTATCAAACATAAAGTGGACACCATTTATTCCCTGTTGCGCGGGGCTGTGGACCCGACTATACAGTCATTTGGATTTTAATACACCTTCTGTTTACCAATTCAATGTGATCAACTAGATATCCTTGAGAAAAGCTTATGCTCAAATTTTGAGCTGATCCCCCGATCTTGCGGTTTTGTGTTATGATCAATTTCTCGTTTTCCACGGTCCTAGGCTACTGTGGTGTAATTTCTGTCCGTTTATGGACAGAAAATACAAAAATTGTAAATTTCTTTTTAGTGCAAATTCCTTAATAAGCTTGGGCACCCTGATTCCTAGGCATAATTCAAAATCTCAAAATTGTTTAGGAAGTCCGGGGGGACGAGGCTGTGGATCAGAAATGTCTCTTTAATATTTACATCCTTTGTACAAAACTATTACATCATATACTGTTTAGGAAGAAAGACCAGTTTTTTAGAAGCAAGGAAGAAACCAGAGTACCCGAAAAAACCTCTGAAGCCGAGTATGTACTGGAAACCAACCGCACATGCAATCGCAGGCCCAACCGAGGGTCAAACCTTGGTGTCAAGCGCCAGAAGATCACGCACTAACCCGACCCCCCCCTATACTTTGTAAGGAACTTTGAACACAACTACAGCCAAATACACTGACTGCGCCATAAATGGACAATCAATTTGGAATGAATACTAACCTACGTTATTTCACAAGTGGTCCCCAAGTAGCCGGGTGGGCAGCTGCAGCAGAGTAACCGTATAAGGCAGTGCATGAGCCACTATTCCTGGTCAAGGTGAGCTATCACACAGCACCTGACAACCCAACAACTCTAAAAAGAAGAAAACATGGATCTTATACACTTGGTACTACCTGTGGTTCGTATATTGAGATTGAGACCAAAGCACTCTCTTTCATCACTAGTCACCCTATACACTAGATAAATAAAATAGTCATGCTTTGAATAACACCCACTGCACACTTTATTTCAGAATTAGCTGTTGTCCTAATTTGCGCAACATACTAATAAGTCTTGTGCCACAGACCCACAACATACCCTACAATTAAACACACGCCCCTGTATACACATGACACGAATGAAATGTAAAATTCCACCAACAACAAGCTTAATTTTCCTCTCATAGTTTGAATTAGACTAAAGGTTCCATACTGTATTACATTATGGTAATCTTACCAAACCCTTAATCTGACTTGAATGAAGCACCAGCTAAACCAGGCCTTATCTGAAAAACCTCCTTCACAGCCCTGATACTTTACCAACTTTGAGATTCATTTACTCTTTACAGAGGAATGAAGAAGACCATCCAACAAGTGAGTAGAAGTTTGACAAAGAATGTCCTAATTCTCATTCTACACACAATTGTTCATATTTGCCAGTGACAGAGCTACAAGGTAAAAACTAAATCCTTCATTGACTCAATCTAACAACATCACACCCCTATCAACAAACCGAATTTTTCTCCATGACTCACCCTATGAGCTAGTATACTCTCAATTTCCTTGGCACAGTTCACTAACTCCAGTTCACCAGTGTATTTAGAAAATTACACCCCCTGGTTTTTGGGTATGATATCTGATACCTCAGATACACAATGTCATTCAGTCAATGTATGTACATACAACCCACTGAACCGTTTCCTTGTGGATGACATATTGTAACTCATAGTGTCATGAATGTTTTAATGACAAGAAGACCAAGAGAATACCATTTTCCTCCCCAAATCTGCACAGATTTTTAACTAGAAACTAGGTAACCAAGTGTAACAACGCAATGAGAGTTATATTCTTGAAGAGTTCACACCTCATTACCCCCACCCCTTATTGCCAGCATTATTCAGGGGGGCCGGCCAAGATAGCGTCGTTTGTGCCGTTCCCTAGGTTTACAACGTAATCACTAAACTTGACAAATATTCTAAAGTCGAAAATTGTTTGATATCAATATTTTTCCACTCAAAAGTCCGTTGGAGTGACGAATCAACTCATCTAAGTATTTTTTGGGTAATGAATAAAGGTACAAACGGGATCCATTTTGAACGATGCTTGCTTGACCTCAAGTTCAATCGCAGAGTCACCGCTACTTATAGCTGCGGACCATGACATGTACCAGGCCCGGTAACAGGTAGCCCCAGTTAGCCCATCATATGCACCACCGTGGACATGATTGTTGACCTTCATGTAGCAATCCTCTCATGTCCGCCTTTAAAACGATTTGATTGAATAGTTTTGCAGCACAATATATCCACCACCGACTAAAGCAAGTCATTGTTAGCAAGCAAGCCGCTAACAAGACAGTAACAATCTCACACATAGTCAAAGGCAGTAAAAGCAGCAACTGTGGCAATGGCTGCCTGTGTTTACCTTTTCCCTTGTTTCCCGCTACACAGATCACATGAACCCGCCTGGCGGCAAAACAGGATACTAAATAAGAGCTCTCCGACGGCGTACAAATCTGCTCCGTTATTTCCGTCCAAATAGAGCGTATTAAATCCAGTATATAATCCAGTAATATATTCCAGATAGATATGGTATAGTATAGGAGTATTCCGTATTAGACGACAACTAGTCCAGTATCAAAATCCTCCTTTAATGTGGCTGTAATATTGCAGAGCTGCGGTAACACGCGTCCATTTTGAATAACAGCCAAAACGGAATTGAGGCAGAGCTAGAGTCGCAAGGTGTGACCTGGGGTCACGGGCGAGACCCTTTTCTATTTCTCTTTTAGGGGTTTTATTATGGTAATTTGGGGCAATTCCACTTCTCAGAAGGGAAATGCATATGTTTCAGTCACATTTGGTGTAAAGGAAATCAGTCAGTGTAATGATTTGCTGGTGCTCATTCCTATCTCATGTATATCCCTACTCTGGAACTCTAATTCCCAAGGACTTGGCCAATCTCAAAGACACTTCTTTGCTCAAAAAGCATCTTAAACTAGTATTTGTTTAATATTATATTCTTCTTATTATTGTATGTTTCTTCACTGTATTTAAAAGCGGTTTGTAACCCTGGGAAAAGGCCCCGATATCTTGTTTTATCTTTCTTCTTTGCTTTTGTACTCTGGGCAAGGTGTTATATCAAATGCTTGTTTATTATCATTTATTATTTAACATATCAATCTTATTAAGGCAAAACGCGAAAATTAATCTACATTAACACTCACAAGTAACCGTCACAAAGAAAGTACAAGACGCTGCATTAAATGATGGGTCCACATATATAGGTCACTGCAGTAGTGCCAACAACAAATTCATCATTGGGACTGTGGGTCTGTCGTAGAGTTGTTACCCTTCCCGAGTTGTCGATAGCGAGTGGTTCTGTCCATGATACCGTCGTGTTGACGTCACTCGACCGTCTTGAGATGGTGACTGATGGCGTCAGTTTGCCTGATGACCGGTGGGACACATCACCTGAAAATAAATACCTTATGGTTAATGGTTCACAAGTGTTAGAGAGGGCCACAATACTTAGCTGCCATCTATTGCCCTATTCATTAACTCCTTGTCATGTTAAATCAATGACTGGCAGTGAGTGTGGACAATTCCCTTAGGGGATGGCACTTGACAATATATAGAGAACCAAAATTTAGACGAAATAGTCCACAAATTTCAAGGAATAAGATGTCTTACAATCCTAAAGGACATGCACTTTCGCAGTATGGGGTCACAAAGGTCACATGGGTCCCAAGGTCACATGAGGTCACCCAACCTGGGTATAATTTGAAAAAATGGGAAATCACTTTATCTCCACGTGACTTTCCGAACCTCAACTTTGAAGCAGTGTCTGATTGGCCAATTGCTTCCTGGTTACGATACATTATTTACGAAGGACTTCAAAGTTACACAAACCGAACCTATCATAAGAAAATTTCTTACTATATCAATTTTCTAAATCATGAGATCTCACGAGTGCCTTTATATAAGCGACCACAAGCCATTTCTAAATCCTTTTTACACACAGTAGCTCATGGTGGGCGGAGTCAAAAATACATAACGCATGGTAAGTTTCACTGATGTAGCAAACTTTTTTGTACTGGTGTTGCGCACCGCTATGATAAAGCCTCTTGCAAGGTGCGGGACCACCATCAAATAGATGGTGCGACATATTGTGGCCCTCTCTATGCAATTGTAAAGCGGTGGGTTGGACAGTACTAATGAAGAGGTAACGATACCTACATTGAAATCTTTTGAACCCCCCTTCTGTGGGGTGTTTCCATAAGGTTACACCCTTTTTCTGACATACTTTTCTGATGCCCTATGAATTCGGAAACCTTAACGGAATAAACCACATAACCGTGTGGTTTATTCCGTTAAGGTCAATTAAGGTTTCCGTAATTCATTGGGTGTCAGAAAAGTGTCAGAAAAGGGTCTCACCTTATGGAAACACCCTTCTGTGGCAGAACTCTTCTGAAAGTCTTTTACCAGGGAGTTTTAGATTTCAAATGTAATACTATTACTTTTATTCTATTACATTTTAATGGGCTATTACTAATGCGAAAGAGGTCCAACCTGTGGCCTCTAATTCTGGGTAGCTCCCCTACCTCAATAGCAAGGAGACTACCTAGCTCAACGGAATTCAAGAGTAAACGGAATACAGCTCATACAACACTACTACTACTGCTTATTCGATTGATCATGGTGGGGTTTTGAAACAAACCTAAGTAGCTTAACCTTATCAATAATTTGGGTAGGTACGCATACCGGAATTAGAGGCCAGGTCAACTCATTCCGCATTACTACTAGCCAATTGGGTAATTACATTTGAAAATCCACTACCATTTAGGTAAAGGCTTCCGCGTACCACCTAAACCTTCTACTGAGCTAGGCATGGGCTTCAAATTGATAGTCAAATATGATTTATAGTAGTGTAAATCCAAGTTTTTAAAATCTGGTTTTTTTGTCCGGAAAACGGGGTGGCCTAATTCACCTCACACTCGTAGCATGGCCCTTACTTCCTCCTTCCACTTCGCCCTTTTCAAATGCATCCTCAACCCAACCTCCTACTCAGCTCAACTTGCTTCTCTTCCATGTGCGTTTTTGGTCATACCCCTCCTCAAACCGCCCACCTTGAACTCAAACCAAGCATTTCGTCTTAAAACATGCTCGTCATCCTTTCTTTCAGCACGGCCCTACTCACATACACTATCCGCCTTCTATACTTTGGTAAGGAGGAGGAGGTATTAGTATTTAATGACACGCCAACACTATGTGCTATTTTAGTGTCATGAAGATAACCTTACTTAAAGGTGCATTTCGTATTTCAGCACCTTCTGTTTTATTCATTGACCTAGAAAATATCCTTGAGCAAAGCTTATTCTCAATTTTTGAGCTGATCCCGCTCTTGCGGTTTTGTGTTATGAGCAATTTCTCGGTTTCCAAGGTCCCATAGGCTACTGTGGTGTAATTTCTGTCCTTTTTATGGACCGAAAATCAAAATTGTGAATTTCTTTTAGTGCAAATTCTTAAAAGATTGGGCACACGTGGATTACTAAGGCATAATAATAAAAATCTCAAAATTGTTTAGGTAATCGTGGGGATGGCTGTGGATCATGAACATGTCTCTTTAATTCACTTTACATCATTGTACCATTTACCTCATTACATGTTCGGGCCGAAAGACCAGTTTTTAGAAGCCGGAAGAAAACCAAGTACCCAGAAAAAAACCCTCTGAAGCCGAGTATTGACTGGAAACCAAACGCACCTGAAATCGCAGCCCCTCAACCAGGGTCAAAACCTTGGTGCAAAGCGCCAGAACATCACTGCACTAAACCCCTAACCCCCTATACTTTGTCGGACTTTGAACACACACAGCCAAATACAACTGAAGCGCCATCAATAACAACAGAATTTAGATGAATACTACCTACTTAATTTCAACAGAGTGGTCCCCAATAGCCGGGTGGGCAAGGCTTCAGAAGCAGTACCGTATAAGGCAGTGCATGAGCCACTAGTCTGCAAGGTAGCTATCCACGGATGAATATCTACCAAATGAAAGAAACATGGTATTATCTTGGTACTTGTGGTTCTATATATTGAGATTGAGACCAAAGCACTCTCTTTGCAATGCACTAGTTATACACTAGATAAATAAATAGTCATGCTTTGAATAACACCCACTGCAAACTTTTATTTCAGGATATTAGCTTTGTCCTAATTTGCGGCATAATACTTAAGTCTTGTAGACATTTTGAACTTGATACATGAATGAAATGTAAAATTACACTTAATTTTCCTGCTCATAAGGTGCATTAGACTAAAGGTTTCCATACTTAATTACATTATGTAATCTTACCAAACCCTTAATCTGATCCTTGAATGAAGCACAAGCTAAACCAGGCCCTTATAATGAAAAAATAACTACCTCGCTCATCACCGGCCTGATTACTTTACGCAATTGAGATTTCATTAACTCTTTACAGAGAGAATGAAGAAAGAACCATCCAAAACGTGAGTAGAATTTGACAAGATGTAATAATGCATTTAATTTTTCATATTGGCAGTGAACAGAGCGTTTCAATTTCACAAACAATCCTTCAATTGACTCAGTCTGACTTACCTTACATACGAATTTTTCTCCCATGACTCCACTATGAGCTAGTATACCCAATGCCCGCCTGGCACAGTTAAGTACCTTCCATTCACCAAGTGTATTCAGAAAATACACCCCCGGTTTTTTGGTATGATATATAATACCCACATCACACAAGGTAGTTCATGTCAATGTATGTACAAGTACAACCCCTGACCGTGTCCTTGGTGGATGTAAACTCAGTGTCAATGAATGTTTTTTAAAGGATCAAGAAGACACAAGATAATACCACTTTTCTCTCCCCAATCTGCACGTTTTACTGAAACTTGGTAACATAAGCGTGTTTCTATTGAAGCTCCTGCATTTTACCCGGGCAATCTCTTCCGGGAAAAGCAGGAAAAGGTGGATAACGGTCAGTTTTTCTAATTGGGGGCGCTGTTTACCGGTAAATACTACTTGGCTGCTGTCAATCAACTTCACATAAAACTTTGCCGGCCAAAGGCGTACACTGAGGTCAACGCAAAGCATGTGGGTTGACTTTTTTCATCTAACAAAAATATGGCGGTATTTGCGATAGTAGGATTGATGTCATTTTGACATTTACAGTCAAAATTCAGAGCAAATGATTGGTTAGATGGTTAATTGTTTCATGAACGTCAGAGGGTTCGAAGGTACATGTAGCTGTACAAGCGGCGAGAAGCGATGTCGTAGAGATCAAGGAGGCACCGCCGAATCCAGGCCGAATCATATCCCTCCCTCATCTCTCTAGTCTACACGTCCACAACTATCGTCGATCGTAATCACGCGTGATTATCAATTTCCTTTCCCCTCGCTTCAGACAGGCGCACCTGTCGCGGACGGAGGTGGTGTTTCTATTGCGTTTAACCGGTAAGTGACACCGCTATTTGCCTTCCTCGAGAAGGCAAATTTTGCCCGGGTTGATTTACCGGTAAATAGTGAGGGAGGTCAGTTTCTATTGAGCAATGTAATCCCTTATCCGTCTCTTCCGGTACAGGTCCTAATAGAAACACACCTAAAGTGTAACATGTACTGAGAGTTATATTTGAGAGTTCACACCTCTAATTACCCAACCCCTATTGCCAGGCATTATTAAAATTAGTGCCAGTGAGCACCTACTAAGTGACCCCTCAAAAAAACTTGTATTTGCCTAAAATGACCTGCATATTTTCAGCTAAATGTCCATGCTAGGGTTTCTGCTTAGGGGCATATTTAGATCAGAAGTGTCCATCACTTTATTTAAATTTTCATGCACGGTACATGTCTGTTCTGACAAGAAAAATGGCGGTGCTTCTATGCAAATAGTCCGTGATAGGCGGTGAATTTGTCAGGTGCCAATTTCTCACCGGGATGCTGTCAACCCTTGTAATTTATGCTTGGCAGGCTGACAGTATCAATATTTCTGAGAAAACCTAATATTAAGGTACAGTCAATGATAGCGAAGAAATGAGAGTTTTTGACGGTGGTTTGTACATGAAAGTATAGTCAGTTTAATTTGATTGTTCCGATTTATGATCTGTGTGTTCTCTACTTGATATGAGAGGAGAATGGCACTTGCACATACATCAAGTTACGTGGGAAAACAAACTTGCAGTTTCATGGTAGAAGCAATAGTGCTATTGCAAAGCCACATTTCAACACGTGGATATTGATGGTTAACATAATAATACCGGTGGTTTTAAGTTTATGCCTTGGGAAGAAATGGATTTGAGGCTCAAATTTCAGGACGAACAATGAGAAAAAATATGGCTTTCATTGCTATCAAATCGATACTACTTCCGGTTAAATCAGGGGGTCCCAACTCGATCGGAACCACACTTAAATTAGAGGTGTGAAACCCTAAAGAGACACTGGCCAATTTGAAAAATAGTGTGCCCTGCAAGATTTTTACAAAATGAAATTTTTGCCTGTTGTACAGCATTTATATACAAAAGCGCTCTCCCGAAATGATAAGACCCAAAATCAGCTGCCTGATGGGTAACTCGAACGATTTTTAACCATTTAACGTCGCCGGTGATGTTAAATTCAGCAGACGGGACGAAAATGGCTGTTAAAACAAGAACATGCATTCCGTATGCATGTTTTCTAATGTATGCACACGTTTGCCAGTCTATAATCTTGTGGTTTTAATTATCAGTGAGGAAGAGTAAAAAATATTCAGTGATATACACATTTGTTGCATTAAAGGTACGGAAAACTTAAAAGTTGGCACTAACAAGTTACCTGGATGTCTTTAGACTCATATCAATGTCCCTATCTGTTTTGGGGTATGTTATTCTTTAGTATAAAAATATATATCTCTGTTGTCCAATGCCTAGACTATCATTTGAGAGCAAATGAAGAAATTTCACATTTTGTGAAAATGTGCCAGGCCGCTTTAAAGACAAGCCCAAATATTAAATCCTACATACTCACATGGCGTCTCACAGTTATGTCCATTAACCATCCATCAGGGGACACAGCATACATAATCCACCTTGCGGTCATAGTGGTGGTAGGCGTTCATACACAGGCCGCCATTTTGACAGGGTGCCCTTGTGCCCCAAAAACTGCAGATATCTTCAGATATGGCATTTTCTAACCATAACAGAATTATTTTGAGGTCCAAGAAATACAATGAGGCTCCAATGAGACAAAATTAATGGGTAAAAAGGGAGTCGACAAAACAAACACACAAGAGCAACAGGAGTTTCCGTAACATAACCCAACTAAACCCACCTGACACACTTTGTCGGACCACTTATGGAATTTGGAAATCTTAAACGAATAAACCTGTGCTTTATTCCTTGAAGGTTTCCGAATTCATAGGTGTGTCAGAAAAAAGGTGTCAGTGGGTAAGGTTACGCGAAAAAAACTGCAGCTTCCACAAAAATGTAATTGTTTACTATGAAATCTGCATAAGTGAATATTCTTTAAACAGCCACAGAGGATGTGGGTAGGCACATATGATTTTTGGGTTTCCTTTCAAAAACAAATTCAACATCCAAAATACCATTATTGGGAGAAGCGATCATAGTTGGTCATGACTAGTCTAAGACCAGGGGCAGAGCCAGATTTGAAAAAACATCTGAAATTGGCCAATCATGGGCTGATTTTGCATATTTTGCAGAAAAACCCGGAGGCGGCACCCCTCCCAAGATCCAGCGCTGATGTAATCAAGTCACTGTACAATTTCAATGACACAAATTTGAGGTCAATTGACTAGTGTCATTTCTTTCAGAAAAGCGACTCAAGTCACAACTCGACCACACATCTATCCGTGGATCCTTTGGCCCCATGCCTCAATATCCACCTGGAAATTGAAGAGCTGATCCCAAAAAAGGGCAACCTATATAGCATGAAAATGGAGAAAAACCTTTAAAATCTGATTTTGCACTCTTGATTAAAGGGATTAGCAGCGATTGCTTTAACCGAAACATCAAAAAAATTCATCAAAATTCATATTTTTACATTTTTGTATGCATGCGATATGTGAACATAACTGCAAGTGGTGGCTTGAAATCCGTGCATTAAAGGCAAGGCTCTACTTTTATCTGATTCTGTAATTTCTATAATGCGTATCAAAAATTCCGACTTGAGATCAAAAAAAGCCTCTGGGAATATCAAGATTTTTTAGCGTGATAGTGTGCACCATGCCAATCAGTTTGACCTCAAACACAACATTTTGATATGTTTTATTCTGTACTGGTGTAAACCACAATCAAACGTGTGCAGATTTTGAGACACCGTGGCTGTATGCCTATTTGCGAGATAGAGAGAGTATGACCAAATTTCCTCAAAATACTTCATTTTTTTCACTGTTTAGTGGTTTGATTTCTACATTAAAGCCCCAGTTATATGAAATTGTACATTTTTTTTTTTTAATTATAAGTTAAAAATGCATTTTACTTTTTAAAACTCTATGCATTAATCGATGCTAATCCCTTTAAATGTATCTCTACCTTTTGGGAGATACAATAGGTGGAAGTTTAAAACTTGGTTGGATTCATTCGTATATTTTTATTCCATGTTTACTATCAATCTTTATTCAAAAACCACGGGATTTAAGGTGTATTTGTTGGATCCAGGGCCCTCATTGTCTGTTATGGTTCATCATATGCACAAAAAAAGGGTACTCCCAAAATTTCAGTGGATTCTGATGGTGCATTTTGTGATATGAACAGTTGCTTGTATCAGGTGCCCCATAGTCACCTGTGTTGTAATTCTGTATGTTTATGGACAGAAAAATATAAATTATGAATCTCAAGAGTAGAGTGAATTGCATATATTAGGCACCGCTTAGGCCAACGGTTCAAGTGGTATAAAAATCTCCAACTTTTGGCAAGTCGGGGGACCAGGCTGTGGGTCATGAATGACCCTGGGAACCCCGTTTTAATTAAAAGTATCTGGATGAATTTAGAAAACCATTTTAGAAGGACATCTCGAAATTATTAGCCTAGTAATGATGGTACTAATTGTATCGGTCAAAAATTTGCAGTTGGATTCCTGTCCGGAAACAACACAGAATTACAAATAGTGGCCTATGGAACTCTGTGGACTATACCAAACCACAAATCAGAACCACTGAAATTTGTGAATAAAGATTTTTTGAATAAATCTAGCAAACCACTAATAAAACAGGAGATGCTAGAATTACAAACAAAACAAACTATTAAAGTTAACATTATTTCTTCGGTCATTTTTTTGTCATTTTGGACACTATGTGGACAAATTTATTCCACGTATTGGGTGTTGTAGGGGGGCAATGGATGCAAAACCATGTGCACGCAGTAGTTTTGACCACCACCATGCTCCAGGAGAGGCCCTCCTCACCTAACCTCAAAGGCAGCTTTATTTTTTCTTATCTTTTTTTGGACTTGAATTTTCCTCACCTGAAAAAAATAATGATTTTTTTAATATATTTAAAAGAAGGCAGTGGCGAGATTCGAACCCGAGACCACTGTACCATGAGATCAGCTATCTAACCACAAGCGGAAGATTGGTGTGCCAGATTGCAATTCTAATCCTGGATAACATTTAAGGAATAAATCGCTAATGCTATTGTGGTCAGACTCAACTATAATGAATAGCTTAATCGCTCTGGAATGGTTGCCACAACCTATGCTCCAGGTGTATGAGTGGTGGTCAAAATCTCACACTTGCCAAACAATTTGACATGAATAGAGCGTTTTCACACTGGCGTTGGTGCTGGCCACAGATAGCTCAGTATTGCAAGCTCCCTACTTAATCACACAAATCTCACTATGCAAAAGGCTGGTACTGTGGGAGTCTAATGCAAAGAAATTTACTAAAAAAGTATAGAGCATCCAATGTGTTCAATAGAAGAATAGTCATACAATCATACTTGCCATAGTAGGTCTGAAAATCTTTAAAATTGGGGGGGGGGAGGTGCCTTGGACTATACTTGATTCATGATGAATGGAGCATATTTCCTCAAGACCATCCCATGGAACCAATTTGTGAATGTAAATCCAAAATAAAACAATGTATCAGAGAGTAATAGAATATTCCAGGTGGACCGTATGCATCTATTCATGACACTGACTGATATACTTGATTCATCTGATATGTGAACCCCAAACCATTTCTGCAGAGGTGAAAAATGCAATGAGGTGCAGGGATTCTGTAATCATGTTATGAGAGCAATGTTTAAGGATGAAATACACTATATAGTGCATTGCCATACATGAATGAAATGTATTATGGCGGACGGTGAGTGC